>SRLM01001465.1:226133-307436 GCA_015708895.1 Populus ilicifolia | reverse complement strand
TGGACCAAGACTTACTTTTTCTTGTCATTTAAAATCTATTTATACCTTTTCATCTTTGAAAACAAATCCATCAATTATTCCCAACCAAGTTATTGTTAATTTAATTTCTCTTGAGTTGTTTTTTTTTTGTTACCTAGCTTAATTTCCAGATCTAGCTCTCTGTGGATATGACCTCGATTTTACCGAGTTAATTGCTACATCACACACTCGTGCACTTGCGAGTTAAAACAAGCCGATCATAAAAAGCGGTCAAGCAGTCACCTTGTGTTTTGGGTTCAGGGTCACTAGGTAATCCAGGTGTTCTGGTCTTATCTAAAATTTCAGGGTACGAGACTCATTATGACTAGAAAAGATATTAACACTCCTAACACATCTTACTTGACGTAATCTACATTGTATGGTCTAGATGTGGTTTAGAGGTGTTGATTGGTTTCTAACTGATGGTCCATCTATTGCTTAAAACAAAGATTTATGCTTATAAATAAATCTGCATTTTAAATTTATTATGGGCTCGTATGTCCAGGTAAATTCATATAGAATGAATCTTTGTAGGTGTCCTAACAGGATTCACTTATCCTGGAAGGTGAAAGAATTTTTCATAACTTATATATTATGATAAAAATTAGTGAATATCCAAAATAATTCTAAAATTTTTATAATCAACTCTTGGTACTTAAATACCACTCTACTTGTAGATTCAACATTATACCAAAATGTTAACCATTAACTTTCAGGAATTTAAATTTTTAGAGTTATTGAAATATTGATCAAATTTTTAAAGAATTTTACAAACTTATTGTAAATTCCAAAAATTTTAAAACAATGCTAAAAACCTTTATTCTCATTTTTAAAATGCAATTTTTGTAAGGATTGATTGCAACAAGAAAAAAAAACAATATTAAATTTTTTTTACCCGATTGTGTTAACTCAAAACTTTTGGTTCAACTATAAACCAAACCAAAGTTTATTAGTTTGATCCAAAAAAAAAAAAAACCTAAACTAGGATCCAAAATAAATTAAACTAAAAAAATAAAATAAAAACTGTTTATCAAAATAGATCAAAACCCATAAAAATCAAGAACATTTACTATGAACCTAGCATAATGGATATCAAATCAAACTGAAAATTGACAAACCAAGGACATAAACATGTTAGAAATCATGCAAGGATTAATAATCTAACATTCATGCACTTTGACTATCACTAAAAAACCATGATTTTATAAAAATAAGTTTTTGTTTCAAAAGCAAAACCTACTGAAAACATATTATCGATGAAAATAAACCTTAGATTATTGACTAATTAAGTTGCCTGAAGAGTTCTATAGAAAGAATTAAACCAAAACTGGTTCAAATCAAAGAGCAATATTCTTTCTAATAACATGCAAAACATTGCCTAGCAAACCTATAAATGAAGATCAAGTCTCCAAACATAGAAAATAGCCTTTTGTACGTTTGAAACATGATTTCTTAGTTCTAACAAACCATATTATCATGACTAAGCATATTTGAATAAAAAGAACTAACAAACAATATCAAATCAATAAAATATATAGGAGATACCAAATCCAAAAATAGCCTATATATTCATGCAATATGGATTCAAAATTGATTTTCTAAACTTATTTTGGTCATGAACATACCTTGCAAATCCAACATAAACATCATTGCTTCAACATGTATTGTTTAAGTTAAGTTGAAACTATACTATTTTATCAAGAAGAAATAACTTAAATAAAAGACTTTTAATATATCTAAAACATCAAAAAGAGCTTTAGAAAATGGAATCAAACTATCATAGTAATAAAAAGGCAACTATAATACTACTTGCCAAGCATTTCAAACTCCATCTCCATATTTGTAAACTTAAATAAAGACCAAATGGACTCTATTTTTAGATTAGTAGCCACTATCCTCTTTGTTTTTCTTTATCAAGTCTTGCTTCCACAAGCTTACTGCCATTTCAAAACTTAATAAATTCTTATACTAGGCTCTTAAATCTTCACACGTAAAGTTCCTTTATCCTTTTTTTCCCTCCCTTTTGCTGTAATTTTTTAGGGACTATTTATAAGGTTTTACTAGGGTTTTTCATTTATTCAAACATAGATTGATTAAAATTTAGCTTTTTAATCAAAATGAAAGAGTTATAAAGTATGTTTTATAGCCGTGAGCTCTGCATTTATGTTGGTTTTACAATTATGGTTTTGCTACAAACTTGGTTTTTGGAGGTTTTAATGATTTTCCAAACATGGAAACCAAGAAGTTTGTTTCAAGCCATATGATCTTTATAAAAATGTGGTTATCTTTTGATAAGAATTGATCGAGAAGGCTTTAAGTGTGAACATAAAAAAAATAGTGGTTTTGCAAAATGAGTATCACAACCATCGATGACTGCGTTACTCACTTTCGAGGCTTCGTTAAAGCAAATCTAATATAAGCATCATTGGAAACTACCAAATCCTGGTTGAGGAAAAGCACAACATTTGTGTGAAGCTATCCTTGCTTAATTTTGAGGTATGTAGCTCCTTATTTATTAGTTTGAAACCGTCAATCTAGTTTAGAATCAAAATTTGCATTGATGGTTGATTGAAAACAAGATGTTGTTGAGTTCTTTAAAGAAAATGAGATGTAAACATTTAATAAGAGTAACTGATCTTTATGGAGGGTGTGTTTCTCAATAAAATGGTGGTGGTTACAATATTAAAGGTGGTTGAAAATGTCACATTCATTCGCTTGAAAATGCTTACTCAATCAACCAAAACTACCAAAGAAGAAGCTAAACAGTGGCTGAATGACACATCGTCTAGGCTAAACCCTAGAAATTAAGGTTTTTTAATTAGGGATTTGATAAATTTCACTTTAATCCATATTATTCTAATTGCTTTTAACTACACCTGTAATTGCTTATCAAACTCTTAATTTCATGAAATTTTATCCCTGTCAAACTTAATTATCAGCTTTAAAGTTCAACTCCATTATCATTTTGGTCATTGGTTTCTAATTTGTGCACTTAGACCTTTAATTAACAACTAAACTTTCAATTTTCTTCAATTTGCCCCTTAATTTAATCAATTTCAACACACACAATCACATGTCCTTTTTAATTTGATCTTTAGTTTTGAATTTTTTTAATCAAATTTCTAATTGTCCATCAAACTTCAATATTTATGGAATTAAGTCTCTAAATTAACCAAATTAACTCTTTAAAATTGCAATTCAACCCCTAGATTTTAATTTCTTTCAATTAAAGCCTAAATTGACTTTAAAAATTAATTTTTCTTGCAATTAATTTCTTAATAATTTTTTTTACATAATTAAGTCCTTACCTATCAAAATTTGTATTTCTTTACCCAAAATAAAAATATTTTCACCAATGAAGCATTTTGTTAATTAGACTTGGGTTATCAATTTTGCTAATTTTATATGTTTTGGTATTCTCACTTTTCCAGTTGTCACTTTGGTCCTCCTCCACCAACTATGGTAATTTTATTTGTTTCTTTATGTATATCCCTTTATATTTTGGTTTTTTTTATCTAATTTTTTCTCTTTATCTTCTTGATTTTTTATGGGGTAAAACATAGGTAACAACAAACGCATTTACAATGCTGACAAAGCAAAATCTCATAAAGATTTTGTATAATAAGCTTATAAAGAAGTGTATGTCGGACTTGCTAGGCGATCCACACATTTTGGATTTCCAAAAAATTTGTTTTTTTTTTAAGAAAGCAGTCTCATTATAATAGGTAACCTTTTCTTTTTAAAATTAAAATATTGGTTTATATTCATGGACAATCTGCCCCTTTTGAAATTAAAAAATAAGCATATTTTTATAGGTGACTTACCATTTTTCAAATTCCAAAAAGAATTCCAGTAAGCCTCTATAGTTCACTTAAATTGATCTATTTTTATAAGTGACCTACCCTTTCTTAAATTAAAAAAAAAAAATAGTAAGCCTCTATGCTTCCCTGAAATTGGTCTATTTTCACAGATGACCTATCTATTTTAAATTTAAAAATTGGTCTATTTTCATAGGTGACCTACCATTTTTAAATTCCAAATATTAGGATCTACATCAAATCTTTCCAAAACATTTCTAAAACAAAATACCTTCAAGTGTAAACTCTTAAAATGAGTGTCTTGTCTTATGACCGTAGTTGTGCAAACCCTAGTCTTTACCATTTCTTGGGTACCATTCACCCACACTGATTTCACCACCTTTCCATTTGATTAGTAAATCATGTGCCAATATTATTTCAAAGTTGAGGTTAAACCATATGCAATGCATGCTTTTCAAAATGTAGGCCCTTTTTTTCATTATAATATCTTCTTTTATAGTTTAGGGTTGTAATTTATAGCGTGGTCTCTTATACCAGCACAACCTTCTAGTTTTCTAAAGCAATTCCATTCAAGTTGCTTTGTAGCATTCTCTTTTTGTAAGTACTTAGATCGTGGTGAATGCTATCAATTTTTTCCTAATTAGGAATGAATTAAAACTCTTTGTCTTATGATAATGTTGTTTTCATGTGCTTTTTATAAATACTCGTGACACATGACACAATTAAAGAGTTGATGTCTTATCCCAAGTGCAGGAGTGTCAAAGTAATAAATAATTCGATAAGACCAAAGTCGAACCATAAAAAAGTTAACTATATAATAATAATAATAATAAGAATAAGAATAAGAATAAGAATAATAAGAACAACAAGAATAACAATAACAACAATGATGATGGTGGTGAAGATGAGTTAAAGAGAATTTTGAGATGTAAGATTAATGTGAAGATTATATAATGATAAAAACAAATGTCAAGGTTAGAGGATACACTAATAATATTAGAGATAAGTAAGGTATAAACTCTTTATTAATTATCAACATGATCATATTAATCATCTTATTTACAAAACACTATACTTATAAATTTTATTAAGTATTCATGATGTTAACTTTTGTTGATAACAAATCAAGTTCCTCTCATAATAACGATGTCAGCCAAAAAGTATTGATTAGTACTTAAAAGTGTATTTTTTATCAAGGTTTTATATAATCATTTTGCACTTGAAGTATCAATAACTCTTTCATTAAAGCATGTTTTATAATAACATATCTAATAATATAAGATACCTTTAATTTATGGTAAATGTATATTTTAAATGTAGACCTATCACACAAATAAAAGAATTGATTGATGAATTTAAGAAGTGAAATTGAAAGGACAAAAAGATGGTCAAACTTAGAAAAGAGATGTCGGTGTAATCCAAATTGGAATACTGTCAAGCAATTGGTTCATATCTGGAGTTATAGATCTTAGACTTAGATCTATTTTATATGGATGGAAAGGTAAGACATAGGTCTATAACTTTCATATAGAGCCCAAGATTTAAAAAGATCATTTTCAAGTCCAAATTGTAGCAATAATAAAAAAGTCCAAATATGTCATCTAACCCGAGCACTGTTTAGTATTTGACCCATATCTGGAGTTCTATAAGTCAAAAGTACCTTAATATTTTACATAAGAAAGCTGAGATAATTTCTTACAACTTTCATGTTTTTAAGTGGTTTTAATTTTGATGTTATCAATAACATTTTAGGTAAACAAGAGAAGATAAGCATAGTTACCAAGTCAAGAGTTGGTCACCCACTCATCAATTAGTTATCAAATCAATAGTTTCTAATTTTAGCCTATAAAATGAGCATCTTGGTTTTCAAATCAAGATCATGCTCTTGCTTTCTCTCTTTGTATTTTTTGTAATGTTTATGCTTTGCTTTCATTAATATCAAGTTTATGCCTTTTATTTTCTTTCATTTACTTAGTTAAATTTTATCTTATTTATGTTCTTATTTTGTTTATTTATTTTTCTTTGTTTCATTATGTTTAGTTAAGTTTATTATGCCAAAGTAAAAAGGTTACACTAATGGTGTAAGAAAAAGTATATTGTAAACTTAATATGGATTTTAATGTTTAATACTAACATGTTTTGTATTTTTTATCTTATTCACTCTTTAATGCTTTGTTTGTTAAATGACTAATTTTGATTTATGTTGTATAACACTTAGTACAACAAATACGTGACGCTCTTATAGCCCATACTACATGGTATAATCGACACCTAATCTAAGAAAGAAACTTGATTTGTTATTAACATAAGTTATAATCATGAATGTCTGATGAGATTTACAAGTATTAGCATTAATCAAATAAGATAACTAATGTGATTATGTTAACAATTTATAATCTTATTGGAACCTCCTTTATGTGTGGTTTCCAATTAAATAATAAGAATTTATACTAGTCTAACATACCATTAGTGAAACCTCTAACCTTGACATTTGTTATTATTATTGTTTAATCCTTACATTAATATTCCATCCAAAGTTCTCATAATCTTTTTCTTCTTCTCTTTTTTTTCCTTATTATTATTACTACTACTACTACTACCACCACCACCACCACTACTACTATAATTATTGTTGTTATATTATCATGTATAATTTATACAATTAATCTCCCTATGGTTTGACTCTAGTCTTGCCGGGTTATTTATTATTTCGACGCTTCTACATTTGAGAGAAAATATCAATCTTTTAGTCGTGTCATGTTTTTGGTGCCATTCCCGAGGAGGTAAGTTCTTCTATAAATTATAGTATTTATTTTATTTTCTCTTTTCACTTTGTTGTATATAACTTTATTTATTTTCTTTTGTTTTCTTCTTCCTTTTATTATATTTCTACACATGCATGAGAGTGTGGTCACATACATCAAGTGGTAGACTTTGTAGGGTATCGTTATCATTTTCAAAAAATATGGCCAAAGAAGATAATTAATCATTTAATAATGAAAATAATAAGAATAACTGTGTTAGAACACTTGGAGACCACATGAATCCCATAAGAACAAGTGCACCATCATGCATAGTTTTTTCTCCTGATGCATCTCATTTTAATTTTATACTAGACATTATTCAACTTTTACCTTCTTTTCATGGCTTAGATTTAGAAAATCCATACTTACATTTAAAGGAACATGAGGAGGTTTGTAACACGTATAATGACCCAAATTGTAGCATAAACACCATCAGATTAAAGTTTTTTTCCTTTTTCATAAAAGATCAAGCTAAAACGTAGCAATAAGATTTAAGACCAAGATTCATTCATGCTTGGGATGAAATGCAACAATAGTTTTTAAAAAAGCTTTTCCTATCTCACAAAACAAATTCTTTCAAAAGACAAATCATCACTTTCACTCAAAAACTAGGAGAAACATTTTACCAATATTAGAATAGGTATCGGGACTTAATTAATACTTACCCTCATCATGGTTTTTAAATATGGAGATTGATTTCATATTTTTATGAAAAATTAACACCTAGAGATAGGAAAATGGTTAAATATGCAATGAAATGTTTGAAATAAAGACCCTGATGAAGCAATGAAGTACTTAGACTTGTTAGCTGAAAATGCTCAAAATTAGGACATCACGGGTACTTATAAGGCACCAAGTAAAATTCAACCTCATACATCTAGTGGAGGTATGTACAACCTTAGAGAAGATCATGACCTTCAAGCCAAGTTTGCATCTTTTGCTAGAAAAGTCGAGACACTAGAATTGAAAAAGTGTGGTCAATTAAAATCTGTTGAAAACATTGTATGTCAAATATGTGAAATAAATAAACACTCAACCAATAACTGTACAACCTTGCCTTCTTTAAAGGAATGTCTCCATGAACAAGCCCATGCTTTAAAAAGTTTTCAAAGGCCCAAACATACAACCTTGGTTACAAAAATCACCTAAATTTCAGTTAAAAGAATGATGCATAAACTTTACAACCACTATTTCAAACACACCATAATTTTTAAAATTCTTATGGATATGCATCTCCTTATGCTCCACCTCCTAGAATAAATTTTGAGGAAGCTTTGGAAGCATTTATTGAAAAGCAAGAGACAATCAATACTCAACTTGCTCAAAGCATAACAAATTTTAAAGATACTCTTACAAAATTCACATTTGCTCTTAATTTTTAAGAGAAAGATAAGTTTTCATCTCAACCATAGCAAAATCCTAAGGAGCAATACAATGTAAATGCAAGTAGTTCTAGAAGTCAACATATGAATCAAGTCAAATCAGTCATCACTATTCGTAGTAGTAAGGTTATTGAAAAACCCACTCTTGAACCTTGTAAAAAAGATGACGAGTCAATCTTTAAGGAAGAGGTTGAATCTGAATATTACAAGGAAAAGACTGATTCCCTACTAGCACTTCTATTTCCTCATGTCATGACCAAACAAAGAAAAGTTAATCACGATTATGAAATCTTTGAAACTTTCAAACAGGAAGAAATTAAGGATGAAAAAGGCAGCCAATATGTTGTCGCGGATCATTTGTCAAAATTGGCAATAGATTCAACATTCGATATCTGATTAGTACTCAAAAGTGCATTTTTATCATGGTTTTATATCATTATTTTGCACTTGAAGAATCAATAACTCCTTAACTAAAGTACGTTTTATAATAATCTATCTAATAATATAAGATACCTTTAATTTATGGTAAATGTCCATTTTAAATGCAGGCCTATCACATAAATGAAAGGATTGATTGATGACTTTAAGAACTTTAATTGCAAAGGCAAAGAGATGATCAAACTTAGAAAAGAGATGTCAGTGCAATCCAAACCAGAACACTGTTCGGTAATTGGGTCATATCTGGAGCTATAGATCTCAGATTTAAATCTACTTTATATGGATGGAAAGCTAAGACATAGGCCTACAACTTTCATATAGAGCCCAAGATCTGAAAAGGCCATTTTCAAGTCCAAATTGTTGTAACAACAAAGAAGCCTGAATCTGTCCTCCAACAAAGAATTTTTTTGAGTGATGTGCAAGAATTTTATTGGGATTACCCTTATTCAAATGTTATCCTGATCAAATATTTTAAAGTTGCATTCCCGACAACGAGTTAATTAGTGTCATTAAATTTTATCTCTCGGAGGCATGTGGAAGTCATTTCTTATCAAAGAAGATGGCGGTAAAAATCTTACAATGTGAATTTTATTGGCCCACCATGTTCAAGAACTCACATGCATTTTGTAAATCTTATGAAAATTGTCAAAATATAGAATTTCTTTCAAAACATAGAGAGTTCTTATATAATCTTTTATTGATGTTAAATCTCATCATAGTAGAGATATACATTATGCATTTCATGACTTATGACCATATTTCATAAAGAATATGCTCGACATAGTCTTAAGAATCTAACTAAAAAACACTTTGTTTGTTGGTTTTTGAATGGGAAGCCTGTCCTCGACCCATAAAGAACGTTTAAGTTATTCTTGGACATAAAACCAAGGGAAGATGTGAGCCATAGTCACAACTGCAATTTGAGTCTTAGTTTGTAAAAACTTGTGTCTTTTAGTTTTATTAATAGCATAATATTTATGTTTTATTGTTTCTTATATTTGTTTAAGTGTTTTTAAGTTTGTTAGTGTTTGGTGTTTCAGGTGATGTTTTCTATACTCTATCATTTTATGTTAGGACATTGAGAACAATGTTTTATTTTGATCGGGGGGAAAGGGTAATAGTTGATAAAAAATAAAAACTAGCTGTGTTTTTCATTTTATAAAGCATGTGCAAAATTATTGTTATGAGAATGGTAGAGTAAAAGAGTTCTTTTATTAAAGTGACTTTTAAGATGCATCTTAGTAATCATTCTTAACAAAGTCTATCATAATACTTTTTAAAATATTTAAACTCTCGTATTATTGTAACTTAATTTTGCTCATATACTTGTTTAACAAATATTTTTAAACCTTAATTTTCACTCACACACTTTAACATATGATTATAGGTTGCATATTACATTATTACATTATTTATGTTCTTTTGTTAAAGGTAACAACTAAGGGAAAGAGATAGTATATAATTTTAAAAAATAAAAAAATGAGGAAAAAATATGATGATAATAAAAATATAGATAAAGAGATGACCAAGCTTAGAAAAGAGATGGTGTTATAGTTCAAACCATAACACTATTTGGTAATTGATTCATATCTAGAGCTGTAGATCTTGAATTTAGATCTACTTTATATGGATAGAAAGGTAAGACATAGGCCTACAACTTTTATATGGAGCTTAAGATTTAAAAAGGTCATTTTCAAGTCCAAATTATGGTAATAACAAAGAAGTCCGAATCTATCCTCCAATCACTATTTAGTATTTAGCCCATATTGAGAGTTCTAGAAGTCCAAATGACCTCTATTTTTTTTTCTAGAAAGCTGAGATAATTTTCTACAACTTTCATGTTTCAAGTAGTTCCAATTCTGATGTTATCAATGATGTTTTGAGCAAATAAGAGAAGATAAGGATTGTCACTAAGTTAAGAGTTGGCCACCCACTCATCAATTAGTCATCTAATCAATAGTTTTCAATTTTGGCCAATAAAAGGAGGCATTTGTCATGCATTTAGGTCTCCAGATCAAGATCAAGTAGTAAGGAGATTATTTTTGGGATCCTCTAGGTTTGTCTACATCCTAAAAAGACAAGTTACGAGCTGATGCTAAATATTATTTTTGGGATACTCCTTACTTATGAAAATTTTGTGTGGATCAAGTAGTAAGGAGATGTGTACCACAAGATGAATTTTATTCCATTTTCACTTTTTGTTATTTTCATTCTTGTGGTGGATATTTTGGAGCAAAAGGAACAACCCATAAGATACTTGAAAGTGTTTTCTATTAGCCTTCTATTTTTAAATATGCATATCACTTGTGGAAATCATATAAAAAATACCAAAGAACAGGTAATATCACTCATAAGAATCAAATGCCTTTAATGAATATTCTTATTAGTGAAATTTTTTATGTTTGGGGTATTGACTTTATAGGTCCATTTCCCTCTTCTTTTGGAAATCTTTATATTTTTCATGCTATTGATTATGTGTTCAAATGGATTGAGGTGAAAGCCATATTAACTAACAATGTTAAGGTTGTTTTAGATTTTGTCAGGACTCACATATTTGACAGGTTTGACATCCCTAAAGCTATCATTGTGATCGTGACACTCATTTCTGCAATCATTCCATGGAAGTATTGCTACATAAATATCATATGACTCATTGAACTTCCACAGCATATCATCCTCAAATGAATGGCTAAGCTAAAATTTCAAATCGAGAAATGAAGTCCATTTTGAAGAAAACAATGCAACTTAACCGACGAGATTGGAGTCTACATTTTAAAGATGCACTTTGGGCTTATCAAGCTGCTTATAAATCACCTATAGGAATGTCACCTTATAGAATGATTTATGGAAAAGCATGTCATCTACCAGTGGAGCTTGCACACAAAGCTTTTTGGGCCATTAAACAATGCAACATGGACTATGATGTTGCTGGGATTGCAAGAAAACTGCAACTACAAGAGTTGGAAGAAATTGGAAATGATGCTTATAAGAATACAAAGATTTACAAAGAAAAGACTAAGAATCTTCATGATCGAATTCTTACAAGAAAGGAATTTCATGTTGGAGACAAAGTCCTTCATTATCATTCGCATTTGAAACTTTTTTCTAGAAAATTGCGCTCTTGCTGGATTGGACATTTATTATTTCTAATATTTTTTCTAATAAATTACGCATTTATTATTGGACATTTATTATGGCATAGTTGAAATTACAAGTTTAGAAACTAACAAAGTACTCAAGGTCAATAAGCATTGTTTGAAACCTTTCTATAAAGGTTGGAGGGTAGAGCTCACCACTTTTGTAGAGTTAGTTGAACCAATATATAAATAATGAGCATGCCACATGTCATGCCAATGACATAAAACAAAAGCACTTACTAGAAGGCAACCCAACATAAAAAGAAAAAAAATCATATTTGCTTTCTTTTTCCTTATCTTTTATTTTTTTTATGTTTTTTTTTTATTTTCTGTCATTCTCTTTTGTTCCTTTTCTTTTATTTCAACATTGAGGACAATGTTATGTTTTAAGTATGGGGGTATTTGGAGAATTATGATTTTTTTTCTTTGTTGTTCTTTAAAAAAATAAAATTATGTTTAATCTTTTTAACTCCTATTGGTTTTTAAGAATATAAGTATTATGAATGACAATTAATTGAGATAGATGAAGATATAAATCAAATGAATGAGTATTCATGCAAATTTTAAGGTTTAATTGGTTTAGGGATTGACTTTGAGAATATACCATGTTAACTTTATAATGTTATACCAATGCAAGCTTTTGAGCCTTCAACATTATATTCTTTGAGTGTGCATTCATTTAATGATATGTATCTCTAGAACTTGTTTCATATCTTATTGAGATCATATTCCATTACAAATATACATGAAGAGGATAAAGGCATTAGGAATTTTAATCATTTGAACCAAAAAGCTAACCTAAAACATATTATCCTTAGTAAACCCGTTTTGAGCTTGTTATCTTTTCTTTGCTTTATCCATGTATGAGCTTTAACTTTATATATGTTTTTCTTTTCCCTTGGCCAAGGATTAGTAGAGCATATACTTGTGATGTTCCATGGAATTATGATTGGAAATTATATGAAAAGAAAGAAGAAGTGATGCTTGATGAAAAGATGGGAAAAATTAAGAAAAAAAAGGAAAAAAGGAAAAAAAATGCTCCTTTATGTTCTTAAGATTTTTTTATTGAAAAAGCTTGAAATGAAAAGAAGTTAAGCATTGGTGATTAAAGATGAAAAATCTATGTGCTTTGATGAAATATCTTGTTTGAAATATCATTTCTTTAGAATGCTCTACTTTCTTTGATTTAAACCTTTTCTTTTACTCTCTTTTACCTCACCTTAACCTTAGCCCCATTACAACCGGAAAATATGTTAGCAATGGAGATGAGATTGAAAAGCAAGCTTATGGTAAAACATTCTCTTTGATTGAATTTGAGAGATTTAAACACATAAACCTTAAACATATGAATGTTAGAGTGTATATCAATGAGAGGACCTATCACTTTAACATGACATAGATTTCATTTAAATTCCGATGATTGATTGAGTTTTGAAGTTTGCATATAAATAAATTCATGAAAATTTATACTCTTTATCTTTTTTTAATTGTGTTCTTATTTATAATGCATATATTCTTAGATATTTATAGGAGATCAAGAGATTGATCATAGTTATTTTTAATTTAATTTTATTTATCCTTTCTCGAGGACGAGAAAGAGCTAAGTGTGGCGGTATTTGATGTAACTATATTATTCGATAGTTTCACCCACATCTACCTAATGTTTTGTTTATGTTTTATATGTAAAATGCATTGATATTCCTTGTTTTATGTTTTGTCTATGTTTTATATATAAAATGCATTGATATTCTTTGTTTTATTTTTTGAAGGTACTTTTGGATGAAAGATGTAAAAAGAAGTAAATTGGAGATAATAGGCAGATTTGATGTTCAATCGATATTTTATGCAGAGCGTGAGTTCTAAAGATTGAAATGAAATGATTCCAGTGGAATTAAAAAGCTAACATCCATACCTTTCTGTATGTCTAAGGCATGAAAATAAAATGAAAAAGAGCATGGAAATCACAACTTTCTAAATCAAATCTCACAATCTGCCAATGTTGACCTTCGTCCATTCAAACTTGAATATCTGGAGCTACAAAAGTCCAATTGATGCAAACTCAATTGTTTTAAATTCCTAAAGAAAAGGAATAGACTATCCAAACAAATGATGTCATATGAAGGTAATATGATTTTTTTAAAGATGACAACTGAATTTTGCCAACAAACAGGTTTCATGAATAAACAAGTCCAAATTACATTCTGAAGCTTCTAAACTAACACCAAGTTTTTATACCAGCAATTTAGCTCCTCTAAGTCAGAGCTTGAAGATTTTATATAAGGCTATTTCTCCTTTTTAGGGAAAATAGTTATTGAAATTCTTAAATGTAAACTGCCAATTTAAAGGAGGAGTATTTTGTAAAATAGATACTAAGGTTTCATAGGATATAAAAAGAATGAAAGAAGAGAAAAGGGGCAGCCACCCAAGAGGAGAAAAACACCCCCTCCTTTAAAAAACTCAAAATTATACATTCTTCTTTCTTTTTGATGAGTTGTTCAACAAACATGCAAGGCTAAACACTTTTTCTTGGTTCCAAGGACAAAACAAACTTTTGGATTTTAAGAACTATAAGATTTATTCTTCCTTTTATTTTCAATTTATATTATGAATGAGTATGATTGTTTTCCTATGCATTTTTCCTATGATTGTTGTTGATTATTGCTAGAGTAGACTCTAAGTTATTATTGTGAACAATCTTTTGCTAAGTTTAATATCAAAACCAAAGTTGTGATATATGATCTCCTGAAACAACTAAGCTTGATGATTATGGCAAAACTATGTTATTGAACTTAGAGAGAACATTTAAACAAAGTGATATAAGCTGCGGACAACTTATATATTAATCTTAATAAAATTATAAGTTCTTAAAGTTGCCATTAAATTGAATCATTAATGCAAACATTGTGATTGTTTGTTGGTTAAGGTTAGCTATACGACAGATCTGTTAATTAACCAACGTTAAGAAAAGATAAAAATTCAAAATATAAATTGTAGTTTTGTTTCAAGGATCGGTTCTAATTTTCGTTGGTGGATGTGTGCTTGTGACCAAGGTTTGTTTTCTTGATAAATTTTGATTTCAATTGATTTTTTTTGCTAGTTTAATTACTGCAATAGTGTAGATAATCACAAACCAAATCCCCCAAATTATATAACGTTCAACATAATAATCTAACGTGAAACTTTCTCGTGAGATTGACCCTTTGCTTTTTCTATATTATCTTGTGTGTTTTAATCTAGGGTAATTAATTTGTGTGATCGCGACATCACAATAGTTCATCCTAAATGCAGGCCTATCAATACCCTGAAGCATTAAAGGCCTTACTAGCTTCAATAGTTGAATGAATATGGTGTTGTTGGGGTGAATAGATAGGTGATGATTTCTTTTTTAGTATGTAAATATAAATATGAAGTATTATGTGATGTTATGTTTATGCATGCTACTCATCTATTACTAGGAAGGCCTTGGCAATTTGACACAAAAGCCAAGCACGATGGGTTTAAGAATAGGTATTTATTGGACAAGGATGGAAGAATTTATACATTTGCCCTACTCTTACCAAAACAAGTGTATGAAGATCAAATTCAATTCAAGAAGAGCTATAAAAAAGAGCAATATGTTTCAACCAAAGTAGAGGAACAAAAAGATTCGGCCAAAATCAAAAAACAAGTTAAGCAATATGGTCGAGATGTGAGGAAGAGAGAAAAGAAAGTGTGTCATGAGTTTAAAACAAAAGGGAATAAAGTTTTAGCCTTTAGGACATTAAGGGTGGATCATGGCCAAGAATAAAAAAAAAATAAAGGAAGGCCGAGAGTGGAGAGAAAATGAGTGGAGAGATGATAAAAAGGGTGAGAAAACAAAAGTGTGTAGAAAAAGTAGGGAAACACTTTTTCTTTGTTTGTAAAATCTAATGATTTTAAACATGCATATCTTTTTTACTTGCCTGTGATTTTACTTGTATATAAAGAGGCATTCTTTAACTCAAATGATTTTACTTGCCTAGGATGTCTTTTCGGATGACATTTCTAGTGGTTTGCCACCAATTAGAGGTATTGAGCATTAAATTGACTTTGTTTCAAAAGCATCTATACCAAATAGGTTAGCTTATAGAAGCAATCCTAAAGAGACTAAGGAGTGTTAGAGACAAGAGGGGGAGTTGATGTCAAAAAGATACATTTAAGAGAGCATAAGTTCTTGTGTAATTTTCATGCTTCTTATGCCAAAAAAGGACAAAACTTGGTGAATGTGTGTGGATTGTCGAGCTATCAATAACATCACTATAAAGTATTGACATCCCATTCCTAAATTATATGATATGTTGGATGAATTATATGGTTTTAAATTGTTTTTGAAAATTGATTTGAAAGTGGTTATCATCAAATTAGGATGAATGGAAAACTACTTTTAAAACTAGATATGGTTTGTATGAGTGGCTAGTTATGTCTTTTGGACTTACTAATGTACCTAGTACTTTTATGAAATTGATGAAACATGTGTTGCATGCTTTTATTGGTAAGTTTATAGTCATTTACTTTGATGATATCTTGATTTATAGTAAGGAGATTGATAAGTATATAAGTTAATTGAGACAATTTCTTGATATGCTTAGAAAATAGTCTTTAAATGCTAATTTAAAAAAAAGTGACTTTTGCATGGATATGATTGTTTTTCTTTTATATGTGGTTAGTGTAAAAGGTATAGAGATAGATGAGACTATGGTGAAGGCTATTTAAGAATGGTCTACACCAAAATCCATAACAGATGTTAAAATATTTCATGGTTTGGCTAGTTTTTATAGGAGATTTGTTAAATACTTTACTATGATAAACTCTTTATTGATTGTAATTGTTAAAAAAGCCATGGGTTTCAAGTGGAGAGAAGAATAAAAAAAAAGCTTTTAGCTTGTTCAATCAAAGTTGATTCCAACACCTTTACTATCTTTACCTGATTTTAATAAAGCTTTTGAGATTGAATGTGATGTTTCAGGAATAGGTATTGGAGTTACCGAACAGTATTCCGGTTTGGACTGTACCAACATCTCTTTTCTATATTTGACCATCTCTTTGTCCTTTCAATTTCAGTTCTTAAATTCATCAATCAATTATTTTATTTATATGATAGGTATGCATTTAAAATGAATATTTATCATAAATTAAAGGTATATTATATTATTAGATACGTTATTATAAAACATATTTTAGTTAAGGAGTTGTTAAAACTTCAAGTGTAAAATGATGATATAAAACCTTAATTAAAATACACTTTTAAATACGAATCACACCCCCTAACCAGCTTCTTACTAGTTCATAGTAATCAAAGCGTTAAAATAAAAAAACAATTTGCAAATTCCATAAAGCAAGGTATTCATCATTCAACTTCCATTAATCTATCCAAATAAATGAACTCTTATTAAATTTATATATCTGCTTAATATCTTTTAACAAAATATTAATAAACTTTTCTTTTGTGCTCAATATATCAACACATAATTATGAGGCTTTTCTTAGATGAAAACAAAATTTTTTTGTTCTAATGCTGAAGGTTAATTTTCTTGGATTGGGATTATTTTTTTTTTAATACATATACATATAACTTAAAACACCATGCATTTTTAACCTATATAACGAGCTTTCGGCTAGTGACTTTCAAACCCGTTAGTCTTAAGACATTAGGTGTTAAGACAGCCCTATGAGCTTAGTAACTCAGGTCGCAGATACTAATACATAGATAATGCAATGTTTGATTCCCTTTAGCTTTTCTCCTCAACCCATGTAATAAGCATTGGGCCAATAACTCCCAAGTCCGTTGACTTTAGAGTATTAGGTGTTAAAATACCCCTTCGGGCTTAATTGCTTAGGTTAGGGAGGTTACGAAACCAAACTTATCTATATTTTTATTATCATTATTTTTTTTCTCTTTTTTTGTTTCTTTTTCAAATTATATACTATCACTTTTCCTTAGTTGTTATCTTTAACAAAAGAACATAAATGGTGTAATAATCCAATATGCAACCCACAATCATATGTTAAAATGTGTGTGTGTGTGTAAATTAAGGTTTAAGAACACATGTTAAATAAGTATATGAGCAGAATTAAGTGATAGTAATGTGAGAGTTTATAAATCTGAATATGTCAAGAAGTATTATGATAAACCTTATTAAGAATGGTTACTAAGATGCGTCTCAAAAGTCATAAAAAGATATCCTTTACTCTACCATCATAGTAACAATAATTTTGCACATGTTTTATAAAATAAAAAACACAGTTAGTTAATTTATTATTTTTAGCTACCACCCTTTCTCCTTAACCAAAACGAGATATTGTCCTCAATGTTCTAAGGTAGAAAGATAGTGTATAAAAGATATTACCTAAAATAACGAACATTGAGAAACCTGAAACACACTAAAATAAAAATAAAAAATAACAAAATACAATAATAAAACAAAAGGACAAAAAAATTTACAAATGAAGACTTAAAGCTAATCTAAGCTTTTTATGGCTTTCTTTAGATGACCAATTTATACGACTCATGGAGGGATCAATTACATATATGAAATATTGTAGTTAGTCAATTAATTGTTCAGCAGTAGTAGTAGAGATTATGATTTGTTGTGCAGAAAATGTTAGAAATTCTTGTTCCACAGCATGATCAAGAAAAGACAACTTATCATAATAATCATTAACATTTAACAAACATGTGGGTTTATGGTGAATGTGCAGTTGAGCCCAAGAGGAAATATAAAAGATCTCTTTTAATGTGCTTAGACCACCTAGTAAAACAATGAAGGCATCAACATGGTTAAACACTACATTCATTCGAGCTAACATTATGGAGACCTGAAGTTCCTCTTCAATTGTTTTTCCAATGATGTATCATTATGCTAAAGCTTTTACCTGTTCCAAGCATATGTGAAATGAAGGAATTAGAGGGACTTACCTGATAATCGGACCTTTGCTTCAATCAACCAACGAATATCTTCAGGAATTCGATGATTTATTAACAACTTCAATCTTGTACATGTAGGGCAATAAATTTTTTTAATTGCATTTTGAGGCAGAACGGGAAAATACTTTTTCAATTTTTCAAGGTTAATGTCCATTTTCAAATGAGAATTGGAAGAAAGATTAAAAAAAATTGCACAAATATACACACGGATATCAGTTATTATGGGAAACTGAAAGAACTGATTTAAGTCAAGGAGTACCGTTGTCTACCATTTGACCAGAGTAGAGAAACTAGCAAAAATCACTCAAAAAGAAATACAAAAACAATATGAGAAAAAAAATAATCAACCTTTATCTACAAGATCATTCAAACTAGCTGATTCATTTTCACTGAGAAAATTATCAAAGTAAGCTTTCAAACGATGTCCATTTATCTTAAAAACATTGTCATTCATTGAATTCTCAATATCAAAAGCCCTATAAAGATTGCTCCATCTTGATCTTAACTCTCTAGGGAATAAATGGAGTTGAGAATTATAAAACAAACTTTTTGACCAGTATCAACTTTTTGATAATTTTCATAAGTTTTGTAGAATGCACGTGTGTCCTTAAACATGGTAGGCCAATAAAATCCATTTTGAAATAATTTTGCGGCTGTCTTTTTTGACAAAAAATAATTCCCACATGCTTCAGAATAACAAAGTTTAATGACACTACTTACCTCATTGTCGGAAATGAATCTTTGAAATATTTGATTAGGACAATATTTGAATAAGTTAGGGTCATCCCAATAAAAATTCTTTACTTCGTTCAAAAACTTTCTTTGTCTTGGGTACTCCAATCAACTAGCAAATCTTCTAAAGTAAGAAAATTGATATTTTTATCATACTAAGACATTGGACTAAGAGAAAGTAAGGATTCGTTAGGAAAGTAATCATCGATTGGTGTGATATTAGATGTCGAATTTATTGTCACTTTTGACAAAAGATCTGTATCAATATTTTTGGTGCATTTTTCATCTGTGATTTCTTCCTCAAAATAAATCATTTGCAAAGCTTTAGATTCATCCAACTTATTTTTATTTTAAGTAAATTCAAATTGATCATAAACTAAGTCTTCAATATGATCTACTTCTTGTAAATCATTATCATCTCCAGGTTGCTTGCAAATGTTGAAAATATTCATCTCCAATGTCATGTTTCCAAATGATAGCTTCATCAGTACATATATTCATTTCAAGAATGTTAATTGTACAAATTATAAATGATACTTATAAACAACAACAATAGTAATTACAATAACAAGAATAATAATAGCAATAATAATAGTAGTAGTAGTAGTAATAAAGAAAGAGATGGAGAAGAAGAAGAGAACTTTGAGATGGAATATTAATGTAAGGATTAAACAATGATAACAACAAATATCAAGATTAGAGGTTCCACTAATGGTATGTCAAATAAGTATAGTATAAACTCTTATTATTCAATTAGAAACCACACACAAAGAAGGTTCCAATTAGATTACAGATTGTTAACATGATTACATTAGTCATCTTATTCAATTAATGCTAATACTTGTAAATCTCGTTAAGCATTCATGATTATAACTTATGTTAACAACAAATCAAGTTCCTTTCATAGCTTAGGTGTCGGTTATACCATACAATATAAACTACGAAAGTGCCAAGCATTTGTTGTATCAAGTGTTATATAACATAAATCAAGATTAGTCATTTAATAAGTAAAGAATTAAAGAGTGAACAAGATAATAAATACAAAACATGTTAGTATCAAACATTAAAGTCCATATTGAGTTTACATTATACTTATTCTTACACCATTAATGTAACCTTTTCATCTTGACATAATAAACTTAGCTAAACATAATGAAAGAAAGAAAAATAAATAAACAAAATAAGAACATAAATAAGATAAGAGTTAACTAAGTAAAGGAAAGGAAATGAAAGGCATACACTTGATATTAATAAAAGCAAAGCATAAATATTATAAAAAATACAAAGAGAGAAAGCAAGAGCATGATCTTGATATGGAAAGCAAGATGCCTAAATGCATGGTAAATACCTCCTTTTATAGGCCAAAATTAGGAACTACTAATTTTATGACTAATTGTTGAGTGGGTGATCAACTCTTGACTTAGTGACAATCCTTATCTTCTCTTGTTTGCTCAAAACGTCATTGATAACATCAAAATTAAAGCCACTTGAAACATAAAAGTTGTAGAAATTTGTCTCAGCTTTCTAGTGTAAACAATTTAGGTCATTTCAACTTCTAGAACACCAAATATAAGCCAAACACTAAACAATGTTTGGGCTGGAAGACAGATTCAGACTTCTTTGTTGTTGCTACAATTTGGACTTAAAAATGGCCTTTTTAAGTCTTAGACTCTATATGAAAGTTGTAGGTCTATGTTTTACCTTTCCATCCATATAAAGTAGACCTAAATCTGAGATCTACAGCTCCAGATATGACCAAATTACCGAATAGTGTTTCGGTTTGGACTGCACCAACATCTCTTTTCTAAGTTTGACCATCTCTTTATCCTTTCAATTTCAGTTCTTAAATTCATCAATCAATTATTTCATTTATATGATAGACCTATATTTAAAATGAACATTTATCATAAATTAAAAGTATCTTATATTATTAGATACATTATTATAAAACATGCTTTAGTTAAGGAGTTGTTGAAACTTCAAGTGTAAAATGATAATATAAAACCTTGATAAAAATACACTTTTAAGTATTAATCAACCAACATCTCTTTTCTAAGTTTAGCCTTATCTTTTTCCTTTCAATTTCAATACTTAAACTCATCATTCACTCTTTTCATTTAGGTGATAGGCGTGCATTTAAGATGAATATTTACCATAAATTAAAGGTATCTTAATTATTAGATATATTATTATAAAACATGTTTTAGTTAAGGAGTTATTGATACTTTAAATGCAAGATGATAATATAAAACCTTGATAAAAATGTATTTTTAAGTATTAATCAGGTTGATTATTATTTAAATTGGGCTTATGCAAGACTCATTAAGAAAACTAAGGTTTTGGTTTAAAGTTTAAATACTCTATAGGAATAATTTTAGGGCAAACTTCTTATGATATTTTTAGCATTATAGCCTACTTTTTGGTTGCTTAATCTTGATTCTTAATTGAACTTTCAAGTTTCCAAAGAACTTACCTTTCTTTGTTGTGAATTTATACTTTATTTGCTCATCTCCAGGTATAGGCATTGTGATCGAGTTGGTTTATAATCTTGTTATCTTAGAGCAAGTCTTTCATTATGATAAACTCATTCAAATCTCAACAAACTTGGATTAGATTGATCTTGAGGTTGCGAATTCCATTAAATTCCCTTAGGGTTTGTATCAAGGTTAACTTGCAAAATTCACATGGATAGTCTAAAAAAATAAATTAAAATGTTCAATCCCAAATTAACTCAATGTTAAATGACAAGATCGGTAGTTAATCTAATTAAACTCATGACGCAAGTCATACACGTTGATATGACCAAAAGATTGTTGCCTTCTCCCAGGTGCAGGAGTGTGGAATTAATAAATAACTCGACAAGACTAGGTCGAACCACAGGGAGGTTAATTATATTAATTATAAACAACAACAACAATATTAGTAGTGGTGGTGGTGGTGGTAGTACAGAATAAGAAGAAGAAGAAGAAGAAGTTGATGAGAACTTTGATATGAAAGATCAATGTAAGGGTTAAACAATGATAACAATAAATGTCAAGGTTAGGGGATCCACTAATAGTATGTCAAATAAGTATCGTATAAACTCTTATTATTCAATTGGAAACCACACACAAAGGATGTTCCAATCAAATTATAAATTGTTAACATGATTATATTAGTCATCTTATTCGATTAATGTTATTACTTGTAAATCTCGTGAGGAATTCATGATTATAACTTATGTTAACAACAAATTAAGTTCATTTCATAGCTCATATGTCAGTTATACCATACAGTATGGGCTATAAAAGTGTCAAGCATTTGTTGTACTAAGTGTTATACAACATAAATCTAGATTAGTTATTTAACAAGAAAAGTATTAAAGAGTGAACAAAATAACAAATACAAAACATATTAGTATCAAATATTGAAATCTATACTGAGTTTATATTATACTTATTCTTACACCATTAGTGTAACCTTTTCACCTTAACATAATAAACTTAGATAAACATATTGAAAGAAAGAAAAATAAACAAACAAAATAAAAATATAAATAAGATAAAAGTTAAGTAAATGAAAGGAAATGAAATGCATAAACTTCAAATTAATGAAAGCAAAACATAAGCAATATAAAAAACACAAAGAGAGAAAGAAAGAGCACGGTCTTGATCTGGAAACCAAAATGCCTAAATGCATGGAAAATGCCTCCTTTTATAGGCCAAAATTAAAAACTATTGATTTGATGACTAATTGATGAGTGCATGACCAACTCTTAACTTAACAACAATCTTTATCTTCTCTTGTCTTCTCAAAACATCATTGATAATGTCAAATCTGGAACCACTACATAAAAGATTTAGAAAATTATCTCAGCTTTCCAACAAAAATAGAGGTCATATGGACTTTTAGAACTCCAGATATGGGTCAAAAACTAAACAGTACTTGGGTTGTAAGACAAATTAGGACTTCTATGTTGTTGTTATAATTTGAACTTGAAAATGACCTTTTTAAATCTTGAGCTCCATATAAAAGTTATGGGCCTATGTCTTACCTTTCCATCCATATAACGTAGACCTAAATCTGAGATTTATAGCTTCAGATATGACCCAATCACCAAATAGTATTCTAGTTTGGACTACATCAACATCTCTTTTATAAGTTTGGCCATCTTTTTGTCCTTTCAATTTCAGTTCTTAAACTCATCAATCAATTCTTTTATTTATGTGATAGGCCTGCATTTAAAATGAACATTTACTATAAATTAAAGATATATTATATTATTTGATATGATATTATAAAATATACTTTAGTTAAGAAGTTATTGATATTTCATGTGCAAAATGATGATATAAAACCTTCATAAAAATATACTTTTAAGTACTAATCACACATTATTAGATTTAATAAAAAAATTTATCTTAGAGATTACTTTTCATTTAATATATGATCATAAAGCACATGATAATTTTTTTGTATGAATTTTTAAAATTAAAAAAATATTCATACGAGGAAAATTATCATGTGCTTTATGATCATATAAGTAAAAAAAATTTGTATAATAGGCATGTGGTGATGAAATAATAATAGTACATAATTGATAACAAATGGTGAAGTAACATTATTTTAGGTTTGAGTTAAATAAAAAGATAGATCATCCATAACAAATGATTAGGTTATATTTTAATAAAAAATTAAGGATAGAAAAAGCATTAAATAAAATAAAAACAAATAATAGCATGAATATTGCGAATTAACTTGTTGAACCTATGATTCAAATCATGAACTGAAGTGGGTTTAAAATTTAATTTTATTAGTTTTTTTTAACACAAATACAAAATTAAAAAAAAAACTAAAAGGAGTTCAAGTGTGTGGGTCAGGAGGCCCAGCATGTTTAAGCATTGAAAAAAATATATAAAGTATCCTAGGTATATGGGCCTTTTAGCTAACCTTGCATGCCTAATTCTCTCTTGTTGTTTTTTAATATCTTATAGACGTGGACTACGCATCATCTACGTAATCAGGTCTTAGTTTATTTGGCTTAAATACTCATTTTAACCTATTTTTTATCTAAAAAACCTAGAAAACAACCTAAACATCTCGATAAACCTATCCATGACCTAAACAATGACTCAAAAAAATAAAATCAATGCAAACCTAAAAAAATCCACATGATCAAATCTATCTCCTCATACAAGGAGAAGGAAAAGAACACCTAGGTGAAACTACCCTAATGAAATAGAATTCATTGACACTGCTTTTAACCTTTTAGTAGGTGGAATCATCATTAATAATCACTCTCTCACTCTATATTAGAATCTAGTAATTCTCTCTCTCCTCATAAAAAAATAAAAAATAAAAGAAAATAAACTTTCATACCAAATTTGAATTTTTAAAAAACTAAAAGGATCGATTAGTTGTAAACTGAAAAAGTTGGGTGATCAAAATAAACTTTTCAAACAAAACTCAAAGCCACCACATATTTTACCCACCATTTTGACATGGTCCATTAACTTTCACTTTTCAAACAAAACTCAAAGCCACCATACATTTTACCCACCATTTTGACATTGGTCCATTGACTTTCAAATCAACCCTTCATTCTAAAAAATATTAAACTGGGGGCTAATTTGGGCTAAAAAGCTCAATTGTGTGAAATATAGTTCAAGGACTAAATTAATTTTTTTTAAAAAAAATTACTATTTCAATCTACATTAATTTGTAAGAGAGTGAGTAGAAAACAATACTATATTGGTTTCTTCACATGACTTAGCTTCTTTTAATTCCTTCTATATTAAGATGGTTTTACCTATAAAAGATTAATTTCAAAACCCCAAATTAAATATATATTTGTTATTTGTGTGTTTAATCATGTGTATGTCAATATTTTCTATGCATGAAGATGATTTTTATTTATGATGTGAATCCAAACATTATTAATAATAATATTTTTATAAAATAACAACAACAACAACAATAATAATAATAACAATAATATAAATAAATAATAAATATGATGTATTGATGTAACTTTATTTTTATGTTGTGATATTGTTTTTCACAAATATGATGTATTAATTATAGTTGGTCAACATAATCTCATCAAAGCTTAATAAATAAGAATGGAGGCCTTCTGCTCTGTTTTAGAAACCAACCAAATAAATAAATTAGAGCCCAATTTAATGTGTTATCTTCCTAAAGGGTTCATTATTTTTATTTGTTTTTAATGATAGGCACAATTGACAAGTCTTATAGATGTCAAAAAAATATTTGATAAAGACAAATCTCATTTTAAAAAGAAATGATGTCAAAATTTTTATGAATGACAAGTGTCATTTTTTAAAGAACCATTGTCAAAAATTTTATGAATATCCTAACCGATGAGTCTTCTTTCTTTAAGGGACTAACATCAAATTTTTTTAAAACTAGTCTAGTTGACGAGTCTTCTTTTTTAAGAGACCAATATCTTATTTTTTAATTAAAATAAATTGTAAATAAGCTTAAAAAATAATTAGGATATTTAATGGCAATGAAAAGATAAATTTAAGAGAAAACTTATAGTAAAAGTAAACTTTTATATAAAAGAATGTAGTAAATGTGATGTCATTTTTTCTTTATGCATAATAAACTCTTTACATAAATCTTTAGAACCAATATTTATTCTAAAATCACATAGTTTCCTTTAGTTACAAGGCAGGACTCTAATTTTCATATATTTGTTCATTTTATTTTAAAGAGTCTAATTCATATCCAATTATAATGTCACAATGTGATAATGATATCATAAAAAATAATAATAATAGTATGTTATCATGGATGGTGTTATTATTGATATAAACTATGTTGATCTTTTTTATTACTACATTAATATTGTCACAAAAATAGATTTAAGGGTTATATAGACAAAACACATATTTGATGAATTAAGTTTAAGATTCACAATTTATTACTCTAGAAGTCAATGGAAGAGAAATAATATCAATTGTTATTTTTTATACAATTTTCAAGATGAGGGACATAACTTGATGTTTAAAATTGCTATGCACCTTAAAAAAAAGTAGAAATGGGATTCGAGAGTTTTGCTCGGACATTCAAGATAAATTACAATTTGATTTTGAATGTTTTTTCTTTGTTTTATTGTTAAAGAATTATTTGTTTTCAATTTTATCATTCAATCAAAGTTTATGATGTGTTATTTTTTCCAGTTTGGCCTTCATTGCTTTCATTTTTTTATGTTATTTTTCTTTTTAATTTAACCAAATAAAAAAATATTGATTTCCCTTAATTTATTTTGTATTTTTAGTTTTCACCCTCATATTTTTAATTAATTTTTTTTTTATTTTAGATCCTTTTTATGTTATTGATTTTTTTTTAATTTCATCATTTACTATTTGATATGTTAGGAATTGAGCTTTATTTTTTTATTATTATTATCTAGGGTGCTTTTAGTTTGATAACTTGAGTTATGGGTTTGAAAAGTTAATGTAAGTCAACATCTTTTTTGGCTTCTTTTCTTTTTTATTTCATCATTTGAAATTATTTTTTATGAGAAAAAGATAGGTTTAGTGGTTATCTTTATTTTTTTTTCCATGTTGTTATTTTGATATCATGATTTAAATCACAGGTTTTGCATATATTTTTTTTAATAGAGTTTTATTTAATTATTTTATGTGTATTTAATTTTTAAAGATATTATTTTGATTCATCAATATATATTTAAAAATAAAAATATTTTTTAGATAATATTTCTAATATGTGTAGTTTTGCATAATATATATATATATATATTTCAATAAATTTCATACATGTGTTTATTTTTATTATTGTTTAATTTAATAAAAAAATAATTTTAATAAATAAACTTAATAAATACAACTGAGTAAATATTTCATATTATCTAATTAAATATCTTAATTTACATCTATCTCTCAATTTCTTAAATTTTACTTTTAGTTATATTTAATGACTTTTTTTAATTTATTTACATAGATGGTTATAAGTTTATTTAATTAGATACTTGCATAATGTTTTTGATTCATACTTAGAATTTTTTTATTTAAAAAAAAGTTGAAAAATCTTGCTTATCTATTTAAAAAAATACAAACCATGATAAAGCATAAGTCAAATAACTAAAGGTTTATTTCCTTCATTTGTTGAAGATTGGCAATACTTAATAGAGTGTTGGATCCAATCCCTAAAAAGACATGTTTTAGTATGATCTTGGTTTGGTTTCATCTTTATTTTAAATCAAATGAGATTTATTTATTTTTATTTTCTTTTGTTATCAAGTTATTGGTATAGGTTCACTATTAATTTTTTTGGAATTGGGGCACAAACCCTTTAGCCTCCTTCGTACACACACATGTATATACTAAAAGTAACCCAAAAGACATCTCATTATCTATTGAAGTATTGGAGTAGTGACAGGAGTACTGGAGTTGTCACAAGTTTAAGAATAGCTTTTTCAATAACCTTATCATTGCTAAAAGTTATAACTGATTTGACTTTATTTATATGTAGGCTTCCTAAGCTACTCGCACATGAATTATATTGTCCTTTGGGATTTTATTATAATTGAGAAGGAAACTTATCTTTCATCTGAAAACTTAGAGTAGATATGAATTTTGCAAGAGTATTTTTCAAATTTGTCACAATTTAAGCATTTTAAGTATTGATTAACTCTTACTTTTCAATGAATGCATGTAGTGTTTTCTCAAGATTTCTTCTATGAAAGAGAACAGAAGGAAGTGTAAATCCTTTAGAATTTTAAAAATTATGTGTGCTTAAAAATGTAGTTGTAAAGTTTGTACATTATTGTTATTGTAATTCCAACTAAAATTTGAATGATTTTTCTAATTGGAGTTGTACTTTTATAAGTATAAATTATAATTTGGCTTTTGAAAACTGTTTAAAAGCATTGGTTTATTCATAGAGACATTCCTTGAAAGAAAAAAAAGTTAGACAATCATTGGTTTATTGTTATTTAGTTACATAGATTTGACACGTAATTTCTTAAATAAATTTTAATTGACCACTTTTTTTTTTATTTTTGTATCTCGACTTTTCTAGTTAAAGATGTAAATTTAGCTTAAAGATCATGATCTTTCCTAAAAGTGCACATGCATCAACTAGATATATGAGGTTGAGTTTTACTCAATGCCTCATAAGTGCCTATGATGTCTTAAATTTGAACATTTTTAGCTAACAAGTCTAAATACTCTATTTCTTTATCAGGATCTTTATCTTCAAAATTAAAATTGCACATCAATTCTACCATTTGTATATCTCTAGATATTAAACCTTCATCCAAGCGTGAAGATAATCTCTACATTTTAAAATCATGTGAGGATATATATTAAACAAGTATTTATACCAATCCCAGTACTAGTAAAATGTTTTTCTTTGTTTTTGAGTGAAGATGGTGATATATCTTTTAAAAGAGTTTGTTCGATTAGAAGAAAAAAAACTTATTTAAAAACTATTATTGTATTTCATCCCAAGTATAAAATAAATCTTGACCTAAAATTTATAGTCATGTTTTAACTTTATTTAAAAAAAAAATAGCTTTAATTTGATAGTATTCAAACTATAATTTAAATCATTATATGTGTTATAAACCTCTTCACATTCTCTCAAATGCAATTATAGATTTTCTAGATCTAAACCAAGAAACGTTTGTAAAAGTTAAATAATACATGGTTTAAAATTGAAGAAAGATGAATCATAAGGGGAAACTATACATGATGATGTAATTATTCTTATTGCATTCATATGGCCTTTCAATATTCTAAGACAATCATTATTATTATGAAATGACTGATTATCTTTTTTAGCTATGTTTTTCAAAAAATATAAAGATTTTCTAGAAAATCTACCACTTAATATGTATGACCAAACACTCATACAAGTGTTAAAAAAACAGAAAAAAAGAAGAAAAAATAAATTAGTTAAAATAAAAGATATAAGAAAAAAAATTATAATTTGTAAAGTAACTTATTGATCAAATTATTGATGTTTTCTCTCAAGTATAGAAGTGTCAAAGTAATAAATAATTCAACAATAGTTATATCAATTGATAAGGAGGTTAAGGATATAGAACCATAGATGATAATAATTATATATATAAAAAAAGACATAGTTTAAGATAATTTTGAGATGTGATATTAATGTAAAGATTAAATAAAGATAAAATAATTGTTAGGATTAAAGGATTCACTAAATGTATTTAAATTAAGTATAGCTTTCTTTTTATTGCTCAATGATTAGTACTTAAAAGTGTATTTTTATCAAAATTTTATATCATTATTTTGCACTTGAAGTATCAATAACTCCTTAACTAAAACATGTTTTATAATAATATATCTAATAATATAAGATACCTTTAATTTATGGTAAATATTTATTTTAAATACAAGCCTATCACATAAATGAAAGGATTGATTGATGAATTTAATAATTGAAATTGAAAAGACAAAGAGATAGTCAAATTTATAAAAGAAATGTCAGTGCAATTCAAACCGGAATACTGTTCCATAATTGGATCATATCTGAAGCTATAAATCTCTGATTTAGGTTTACTTTATATGGATGGAAAGGTAAGACATAGGCTTACAATTTTCATATGGAGCTCAAGATCTAAAAAGGTCATTTTCAAGTTCAAATTGTAGCAACAACAAAAAAGTTTGAATCTGTCTTCCAGCCTGAGCAGTATTCAGTGTTTGACCCATATCTAGAGTTCTAGAAGTCCAAATGATCTGAATTTTTTACACAAAAAAGATGAGATAATTTTCTATAACTTTCATATATTCAAGCAGCTCCAATTTGAACGTTATCAATGATGGTTTTGGCAGACAAAAGAAGATAAGGATTGTCATCAAATCAAGAGTTGGTCACCTACTCATCAATTAGTCATCAAATTAATAGTTTTCAATTTTGGCCTATAAAAGGAGGCATTTGCCATGTATTTATGCATCTTGATTTCTAGATCAAGATCATGCTCTTGCTTTCTCTCTTTGTATTCTTTATACTATTTATGCTTTGCTTTCATTAATATCAAGTTTATGCTTTTCATTTCCTTTCATTTACTAAATTAACTTTTATCTTATTTATGTTCTTATTTTGTTTATTTATTTTTCTTTCTTTCATTATGTCTAGCTAAGTTTATTATGTCAAGGTGAAAAGGTTACACTAATGGTGTAAGAATAAGTATAGTGTAAACTTAATATGGACTTTAATGTTTGATACTAACATGTTTTGTATTTGTTATCTTGTTCATTCTTTAATACTTTGCTTGTTAAATGACTAATCTTGATTTATATTGTATAATACTTGGTACAACAAATGCTTGCACTTTCATAGCTCATACTGTATGGTATAACCGACACCTAAGCTATAAAAGGAACTTGATTTGTTGTTAACATAAGTTATAATCATGAATGCTTGACGAGATTTACAAATATTAGCATTAATCGAATAAGATGACTAACGCAATCATGTTAACAATCTATAATCAGATTGAAACCTTCTTTGTGTATGGTTTCCAATTGAATAATAAGAGTTTATACTATTTTTGTTTGACATACTATTAGTAAATCATCTAACCTTGACATTTGTTATTATCATTGTCTAATCCTTATATTAATATTCCATCTCAAAGTTCTCATCTTCCTCTACTTCTTCTCCTTCTTTTTCTTTATTATTATTGTTATTGTTGTTGTTTATAATTTGTACAATTAATCTCCCTATGGTTTGACTCCAGTTTTGCCGAGTTATTTATTACTTCGACACTCCTACACTTGGGAGAAGACATCAATCTTTTAGTTGTGTCACTCAACTAGAAAACACACATAAAAGATATTACAATCATATAATTTATCAATGATGGCTCATTTTAAGTTATTAATATGATCATATTAATAATCTTATTTAAGTAATGTCAATACTTGTAAATATTGTCAAGTATTCATGATATTAACTTATATCAATAACAAATTGAGTTTCTTTAATAGCACAAGTATCAATTATCTATAAGTAGGCTACGAAAAAATCAAGTATTTGTTGAGCCAAGAGTTGTACGCCACAAATCTAGACATAATACTTAACAAATAGGTTATTAAAAATAAAGAAGATAATAATTATAAAGCATGTTAATAGCAACTTTCTTGAATATAAATATTAAAGTTCATATTGAGTTTGTACTATATTTATTTTTACGTTATTATTGTAACCTTTTTACATTGGAGAAAATAAACTTAATGAAATATAATGAAAAAGAAAAACATAACTAAATAAGATAAGAATATAGTTATGATATAAATTAACTAAGTATACTAAAGAAAATGATAAGTATAAACAAGAGATCATTAAAAATATAACATGAAATAAAACTTAAATATTACAAAAATATAAAAAAAGAAAGTAAGAGAAAGATCTTGATATGAAAACTAAGATACCTAGATGTATGAGAAATGTCTTCTTTTATATGTATTTACAATCAAGTTACACTTAATTAATCATCTTATTTTAGTTTTGACCAATGATTTTTATATGTGCGACCCATTAGATTTCTTAATAAGTTGGTCCAAATATAAATCATAATCCTAAATAAAATGAAATTAAATAATTTAATTTAGTATCGATTTAGTAATTGATTGATTTATATTTAAAGATCAAGTACAATGTCTAACAACATGTGATAATCCCTCACATATTAGAAAAGTCGTAAGTGATTTGATTTAGCCTTTTAATAATTAATTTCTCAATGTAATTATTATCCATTCATCGAGAATGTCCTAATAACTCTTTTCAAGTCTCATTTCATCTTGGCTAAGAATTTTATAATTAATATTACTTGAAAACAAATGTAATATTTTTTTTTCTAATTTACCTAGGATGATGGATCTTTACTTTTAATTACTCAAATACATTCATATAGTTTATATTATATACAATATTTACTTCTTTGTTGCCCTTGATTAGGACAACGTGTGGTCATGATTAAATCATAACATTTTATATGTAAGATAATTTAATAATATCAAATTTGAAGATCACTTACACAATTATCAGGAGAGTCTTTCTATAGATAAAAGTGATCTCTCTATATAAAATTTATATGCGGGTCAATTCAATGTACATGTCATCTAATAAACACTTATATATTAGTTTTATATATCCTTCATACCTCAACTTATAAAAATATATTTTTTTAATAAATAAAAAATCATAATATTTTTAAATTTTAATTTCAATAACTCTAATTACTAGATATTCTTAATATACCAAGAACATTTAAGAATAATGTTTTGATGCAATAAAAATCTTAAAATTATAACAACTTTATAATTTCTTTTGTAAAATATTTGTATCTCATGTATTTTATCTTTAATATAAATTTATTAATAAAATATAAAAATAATAAATATTTATTAATAATAAATATATTTTATACAAATAGAAGCAACTGATTAATCAAATAGTATTCATATTGAAACAATGCATCAGGAAACATGATATCTGGATTTCACAGGCCACCTTTGGTTGATTGGCTTTGACCCATGTCAGCGTTGTTGAGCACGCAGTGGGCGCATATCAGGTGCTTAATGTATCCTTAATACTTTATGGAGTGGAATTACACTGAACAATCATTTTCATCTAATGTTTTTTTTTTCTTTTTTTTTTTCGTTGGGGGTGGGTGCAAGCAATATATATATATATATGGGGTCAGGTCAAATTTGTAGAGCTCCTTATTCAATTCTTTCGGCTGGTATTTGGTGCAGTTGAATAATGGGCTATCATGAAGTGGCCCAGGTCAAGGTTCGTAGCAAAGGAAAACCCTTCAACTTAGCAACAAAAATGACGTTACCTTTGAGCATCAACTTTGCAAGGAGAACAATTTCTTTTCACGGCATTGGCATTCTTCAGTACCATTCTTGCACTTCTTGGAGCCAATGTATAGTGGTCTACAACTGTCTATTTCCCAGAAAAAGATCAAACAGGCAGGTAAGCATCATGTGGTGGGGCCATCAGTTTGTTGAACCATTGTTTGCCTTTGCCTCCTTGTATCCCCAGCCGCAGCTACTGGTGCCAGTCAAGGTCTCCGAGCCTCTAATCCTTGCGCAATCTAAGGAGTGAACTGGAAATATATAACATCATCCTCGCATGTTTGACCTCTGTACCTCCTTTGTTTGTGCGAAGAGAAAACAAATCATTTTAGTATAAATTTAGAAACAATTCCTTTTATACAGAGACAAGTTAAGTTTCTATCTTTTTTAATATGTATGAGACGTCATATCACTCTCCCTTTCTAACTGGAATTTTTGAGATGTGATTTGAAAGTACAAATTTTTTTTATTAATTAAAATAAATAGTATTCATCTAATATTTTTATAATTACAGATTCTAGTTGGTATTAAAGTTTAAATAATATGACTAGTTTTTTTTTTATATATATATATATAAAAGAATAACATATTATTTTTAGTATATTTTATGTAAGGTAAAATATTTTGTTTATCTATCTTATAGAAAATAAGATATTATTGTATTTTTTAAAAATTAATCTGCCAAATGTTTTTAAAAAATTATTCTTAGAAAAAAGAATTTAATATTATCAGATTAAAATCTAACCATTCTACTGTTATTTTTTTATCTTATTTTAATATCATGAATACATCTTAATTATAAATTTATAATTCATGACACTCGAACAAACGAAATAAAATTTTTGATATTTTTAAAATGTAAATCAAGTTCTCATTGATTTTATAAATTAGTTATTAAATTTAAAAATACATGCAAAGATATGAAAAAAACTATTTTTCTTGAATTTTAGTATTTAAAGATGCTAAATCATGTCCTGTGTTATTATTATTTATAAAAATATGATTTTTTTTAAATTTTTAAGAGACATGACCATATACAATTTAAAATAAAATTGTGTTTTTAAAAGAAAGATTTTTGTTGTTTCGTTAAAAAAATCAATTTATCTAATACCAAAACCTCATGTATAAGTCATGATTCTAAATATTAAATATAAAGGGTGACAAACAATAAGAAATTCAAAATTAATTACAAAATAATCTTTTAAAAATTAAAAAAAAAACTAGATTAAGACCATGTTTGGTAAAACACAAATAAAATATTTTTATTAAGTTATTTTAAATATGATATCAACTCAAGATGAATTATTATTCATCAACTCAAAATCAAGTAACATAAAAAATTCACACCAATCTTAAAAGTTTTATAGACTTCATTTAAATTTCAGGTTAATTCTAATAAATTAAAAAATATATCAATATTTAATGTTTAAATAACAATCACAACTTAAAAAGATTAAACTAATAACCGAGCATAAATTATCAAATCATCTCAAATCACAAACAATATTAGTTTAAATTAAATAAAATCACAAATAGTCCAAAATTATATATTACAATAAATATTTTGTTTAAAAATTTTAAAATATTATAACAATTTGTTCAATAAATATTCTGAGTTTATAAATCTATGGAGGTTACGACTTCTGCATTGACTTCATGTGTGGTGTGTTTCATTTTAGAAAGAAAAAAATGGTTAGATGGATCGGCCACTACCGAACAAGAGAAAAATGTACAAAGCGTGGAAATTGGGCAAATTCTTTTCAGACGGGACTCGTGGATTTCAAGTACTCTTTAATTTCTTGTGTTCGCATCCGGTTTTGTAAAGTAGTCAAAACAACGTGCAACTGATCAAATTATTATTGTTATTTTTATTTTATTTTTTCTCAAGTAATGTAGAATATTGTTAACGGGTCGGAGTAAAAAAATAAAATATGGACCCCTTTACGCATCCACTTGTAAAACCCTTAATTAAGCCTCCGTTTACCTAGAGGTTAGGGTAACGCCCATAATTCAGTTAAAGAGGACTTGAAATCCACGAGTCCCATCTAAACAGACGATGATTTTTAATTTGCCCAATTTCCATGCTTTATAGAAGAGGACTCTCTCTGTCTCTCTCTCTCTCTCTCTCTCTAGGAGGAAATGAGAAACACGCTGCGACGACGTTAATGAAGAAGTTGGGTCGAGGTTCCTTCCTTTTCTGCCTTTCTTTTGTTTGGTTCGTTTTTCTATGAATTGTTTTTTCAAAAATTGCAATTAGTCTCAATTGGATTCCTGAATTGGTCAAATGATACTCTTGTTATTCCAAGTTTGATGCCATGGCCGTATCCATTCCTTCTAGTTTCGTGTTTTAAAAATATTTAAATTTTATTTTATTTTTTATATTTTTTAATTATTTTAATGCCTTAATATAAAAAATAATTTAAAAAAATAAAAAATATATTATTTTAATATATTTTAATTGAAAAAAACTTTTTAAAAGCAAGCATAACTATATTTTCAAACAAACTCTTAATTTTAACTTCATTGTATTTATCTTGAATCAGAATATTTTAAAACTAGTTTTCGCTTAATTTCTAAAATTTAAATGACTTTTGATCCAAGATGCCTCAATTTAATATCAATTAACCCTTGGGTGCTTAAGATTTGATCTTATATCGATCCTACAGCTTCTTTAATCAGATCTCGAACCAAGCACCAAGAACCTTAAATTTGGTCCCAGCTCGACCCTTTAACGCCCCAAATCTAGTCTCGACTAAATGATGAGCATCCATGTTTTGATCATCACCTTTGGCCTAGATCCAATTTTGACATGATTTGCATTTATTGGTAGGAATGCAATATTTGCATTTAACTCTAATACCATGACTTTGAGTCAGTGTAAGAATAATAATGATTATTATTATAATTTTAAATTCTAACTTGAGATTCAACCTAAAGTAAGACTCGGGTCACGAGTAGGATTGATCGTTAACCAAGATCAATATAAGAACAAGGATAATTATTATTATAGTTTTAAAACTTGACTAAGGAGTCAACTCGAGGTAAGATGTCATGTGTTAAGATGGTGAATTCAGGTTGATTCAAGTCATCATAAAATAAAAAATAGTTATTATCAAAGTTTAAAAACTTAATTAATGGGTCAACCTAAGGTAAAGCCCAATAACAAATCAAGAAGGTCAACCCAAGTTGACATGGATTAATATAAAAATAAAATATGTTATTATCATAATTTTAAAATCTCACTCAGATGTCAACTAAGATAAAATCCAAGTCACTTATCAAAAGGATCAACATGGATTAACTCAAGTCAATGCATGAATAAAAATAGTTATTATTATAATTTTAAAAGCTAACTTTGGAAACAACCTAATACAAAATTCAAGTCACTAGTTATGAAGGTCAACTTGGTAAACCTAAAAAAATTTAAAAATAATTAAAGCAACCTTATTTTGATCAATTTTTTTTCAAGAAGTCAATAAGTTTTTTACTCGTGTTTTATCTTTGGTTACCTTGAGTTTTTTACCAGGTTAGGTTAAGTCAATCATTCATTTTTTTACTTAAATTCAAGTTAGACTAGACCCTGGGTCAACTAATAAAGTCAATCCTGATTTTATAACTAAGATTATTATAATATTATTAATTTTAATACTCGATATAAAATAAACTAAAACAAAATAATATCTAATTTTTTAAAAAAAAATATGTAAGTTTGACAATAATACATATTAAAAATAAAACAAATTTTTTCATATTTTGTTTTATTTTGTCCACCATACCCAAACAAGATACAAAGACAATCTTTTCTTCTTGTACATTATTAGCAAACACAATTCTTGTTTTATCTCTTTTTTTGTCTTTACTTTTTTTTCTATGTCTCCACTATTTTTATCTCTTTTTTTTTGTCTTCACTTGCAATATACTCCTCTCTTTGTTCATTTTAAAGGAATTTCACCCATTAATTAACAGAAAATTTATATGGCATGGATATTTTATTATAGTAATCCAGTAAAATTCTTATTTTGCCCATCTAAAACACAACAAAATAATTTATTGTTAAAGGTAGTTTGCTAAAGTAATATCCCACATCGGTGAGTGAGGGAGGGGTAACTGGTTTTATTAAGAGTGTTGGTTACCAATTTTCCATGTGAGTTTTGAGGCGTCAAGCTTCGAAGTAAGCTAGCGTCACCAAGAACAAAATAGTGAGAGCGGTAAGGCTTAAAGTAAATAATATATGGCAGGTTGAGTTGTGTTGTTACATTCAATATTAAAACTGACTTTATTGGCAGTCTAGTTATGCTGACAAAGTTGTCAGGCCCTTAAGAGGGGTGAATTGTAATATCCCATATCAGCCTTATTAAGAGTGTTAGTTGTCAACTTATCATATACGTTTTGGGGTGTTAAACTCAAAAGTGAGCCCATGTTACTAGGAACAAGACTTTGAGGGCAGTAAAGCCTAAAGCAGACAATATATAACAGGTTAGGTTGGGCTGTCACAGGTAATCTCATAACAGTCTATTGGTCATTACCAAATTTAAAAAGGGCTATTAAGTATTTTTTTTATTTTTAAATGCACAACAAAATGACTTGTATGCTTGTAAAAGTGGAATTTTATTTAGCTATGATTGGGGTTTTTTTTTAATTTAGAAAATATAAATATTATTAAAAAAATCAACAAAATTGCATTTGAGATGGCCTGTGATCACAACAATTTTGTAATAATACATGTCCTAGATTAAAATCACATTTTAGTTATTTGTAGGATCATACACACTAGATCACTACCCTTAAGTTGACTCTAAGATAGTTGGCTCAACTCCAATGTAGTTTAACTCGGTTTTATTGTTGCTTGGCTTAACTTGGCTCAACTTTAGCTAAGATGATGAAATGGTATATAAATAATTAATGATGTGCCATGACACATGTTTAAGATATATATTAAAGAGATAGATGTTGATATGGCTATGATGATGTTATTACTGACCTCACATCCTAATGTCCGGGTTGTAAATATAAGTTAGATCACTAGTTACAAGTCAAGTCAACTTCATTTAGGTGAAGAAAGCATATAGAGACACATTGTTGTGCATGACCCATCTAGTTTGTTGTATATGGAAGCACGTATAGGCTCTTAGAGCTTCTATTTGCATGTTGTTTTCAATGTTTTGTTTCACATGGCCTCCTTTACACAATGATATATTCAAAATAGTTTTTATGAGTTTTAATTATAAATTAAGATCTAAACATATTTTTTCTTCATTAAAGATTTGATACCATTTGTTAGAATCAAACTATATTTGGCTAAAAGATGAACATAATATCTTAATGTTGTTTGACGACTTGTCTATGTTTATAGAGTACCCAATATTTTTAGGTATAGAGAAAACTATAATTACTCAACAATGGAGGAGAAAGAAATTGAACTCAAAAGGAGGCTAAGGAATTGTCCATTCCACTTGTTAGTGATTCAAGGATGAATAATCTTAAAGAGAGAGGGAATGATATGATCCAAGCAAAGTTAAATTCAAATTTTGACATAACATATACAACTATTTAGTTTTATAGCAACAATCATAATATTCATTTTAACAATTGGATCGAGCTGAAATTTTACATGGAGTCTCTTGACATGTTTTTCTATCTTGAGTTAAAATTTCAGGTCAATCAGAGTTTGATAAGGCATCTCAATACTGGTCAATAAAGGCTGTAGGAGTTTTATGATTTACTTCTGACATGACAAAAAGATTGATGTCTTCTCCCAAGTGCAGGAGTGTCGAAGTAATAAATAATCCGGCAACACCGAGGTTGAACCACAGGGAGGTTATTGTATAAATTATAAATAACAATAATAGAACAACAACAATAATAACAATAACAACAATAACAATAACAATAATAATAGCAATAATAATAATAATAATAATAACAACAACAACAATAAAAAAGAAGAGAAGATGAGAACTTTGAGATGAAATATTAAAGTAAGGATTAACAATGATAATAACAAATGTCAAGGTTAGAGGTTCCACTAATGGTATGTCAAACAAGTATAGTATAAACTTTTATTGTTCAATTGGAAACCACATATAAAGGAGGTTCCAATCACATTATAGATTGTTAACATGATTACATTAGTCATCTTACTCGATTAATGCTAATACTTGTAAATTTCATCAAGCATTCATGATTATAACTTATGTTAACAACAAATCAAGTTCCTTTCATAGCTCAGGTATCGGTTATACCATACAGTATGGGCTATAAAAGTATCAAGCATTTGTTGTACTAAGTGTTATACAACATAAATCTAGATTAGTCATTTAACAAGCAAAGTATTAAAAAGTGAACAAGATAACAAATATAAACCATGTTAGTATCAAACATTAAAGTCCATATGAAGTTTATACCATACTTATTTTTACACCATTAGTGTAACCTTTTCACCGCGACATAATTAACTTAGCTAGACATAATGAAAGAAAGAAAAATTGATAAACAAAATAAAAACATAAATAAGATAAGAGTTAACAAAGCAAAGGAAAGGAAATGAAAGGCATAAACTTGATATTAATGAAAACAAAGCATAAACACTACAAAGAATACAAAGAGAGAAAACAAGAACATGATCTTGATCTGGAAACCAAGATGCCTAAATGCATGGCAAATGCCTCCTTTTATTGGCCAAAATTAGGAACTATTGATTTGATGACTAATTGATGAGTAGATGGCCAACCCTTAAGTTGGTGACAATCCTTATCTTCTCTTGTCTGCCCAAAACATCATTGATGACGTCAAAATTAGAGCCACTTGAAAACATGAAAGTTCTAGGAAATTGTCTCAGCTTTCTTGTGTAAAACATTCAGCTCATTTTGACTTCTAGAACTCTAGATATGGCCAAAATACTGAACAGTGCTCGGGCTGGAGGACAGATTCGGGCTTCTTTGTTGTTGCAATAATTTGGACTGAAAATGGCCTTTTTAGATCTTGGGCTCCATATGAAAGTTGTAGGCTATGTCTTACCTTTCCATCCATATAAAGTAGACCTAAATCTGAGATCTATAGCTCCAGATATGACCCAATTACCGAATAGTGTTCCGGTTTGGATTGCACCGACATCTCTTTTCTAAGTTTGATCATCTCTTTGCCTTTACAATTGAAGTTCTTAAAGTCATCAATCAATCCTTTCATTTATGTGACAGGTCTGAATTTAAAATGGACATTTACCACAAATTAAAGGTATCTTATATTATTAGATAGATTATTATAAAACATACTTTAGTTAAGGAGTTATTGATACTTTAAGTGCAAAATCGTGATATAAAACCATGATAAAAATGCATTTTTGAGTACTAATCAACTTCCTTTTGACTTATGAACTTTTTATTTGGCTAGAATTCTTTTTCTAAAAGGATGTGACAACTTAATTTGAAAATATACTAATCTTACAAAGATCTTTAATGGGCTGCAATATAATTTCCAAGTGTGGCAATGATTCAAATTATTTCAGAATCCTTTTCGTACGAGGATTCCTTATTCATCCTTGCTGCAAAAGGAAAGAAGACTTCAGAATAAATTTTACTTTCATATCATATTTTCTAGTTTATTTGAAACTTTTTAATGGTGAAAAATTTAATTATAGCATATTTATGATGGTAATTTTTGGATTTTTATTATTTTCTTCTTAGTCTTTGGGTTATTATTACTTATCCAAAACTTCTTGTTTGCCGCACTTTGTTTGTATATAATGGTGAGATAACCTCTTTTTCATGGTTCTCTACTAAATTGAAAAATAACTTATCGAAGAACAAATATTTTTATAACATCATTTTCATACTTCTTGTTCGCAAATCAATATTCATTAAATGGGGTTTTTTTATTTTCAATAGTGTTGGTGCCTAAGTCCAAGTTACCTTTGTGTTACACTACTATCAAAATTGATTTGGTTGGCTTTTCAGGAATTGGTTTCTTTGCATGTGGGTTACATGATCATGAGGTTCGCATCATTAATGAAACGATCTAAGCAAGGTTAAATTCAAACTTTGATGTAAAATGTGCAACTATCTAGTTTTATAATAATGGTCATAATTCTTAATTTGAGTGTTGGATCGAGCTGAAAGTTTGCGTGTAGTCTCTTAACATGTTGTCCTACCTTGGTTAAAATTTCAAGTCAATTAGAGTTTGGAAAGGCATCTCAATACAAGTCAACATAGGATGTATGAATTTTGTTATTTACTTCCTTTTGATTTATAGACTTTCTATTTGGCTAAGATTTTTTTTCTAAAAGGATGTGACAACTTATTTTGAAAATATATAATTCTACAAAGATCTTTAATGGGCTGCAACATAGTTTCTAAGTGCGGCAAGGATTCATAATTATTTCAAAATCCTTTTCTTATAAGGATTATTTATCATCCTAGCTACAAAAGGAAAGAAGACTTTAGAACAAATTCTACCTTCAAATCAGATTTCATAGTCTACTTGGTACTTTTCAATGGTGACAAATCTAATTCTAGCATATCTAGGATAATAATTTTTAGATTTTTGTTATTTTTATTATTTTCTTCTTAGTCTTTGTGTTATTATTACTTATTTGGGTCAACTGTAAGTGGGTTTCATATAACTCCACCTAAGGGGGGTCTGTTAGGGTTTCTTTAAGTCTACAATTAGTATAAATAGAGGCATAACCAAACATGTAAGGCTAAACAATTCAGATTAATAAAACTTCTTGTTTTTCATAATTTGTTTATGTTTGTTGGTGAGATAATCTCTCTTTCATGGTTCTTTAATGAACTAAAAAATGACTTATCAAAGAACAACTGTCTTCTTGACATCATTCTTATACTTCTCATTTGCAAATCAATATTTATTAGGTGGGGGTTTTTTGTTTTCAATAGTGTCAGTATTTAGGTACAAGTTATCTTTATGTCACACTTCTATCAAACTTGATTTACTTAGCTTTCTAGAAATTGATGTCTTTACATGTGGATTGCATGACCATGTGATCATAAGGTTCGCATCACAATGATATATTCACAATATTTTTTCTGAGTTTTAATTATAGATTAAGATCAAAACTAATTTTTTATTCACTAAAAATTTGATACCATTTGTTAGAATCAAATTAATATTTGGCCAAAAGATGAACATAATATCTTAAAGTTGTTTGACAACTTGTCTATGTTTATAGAGTACCTAATATTATTAACTATAGAGAAAACTATAATTACATAACAATAGAGGAGAAAAAACTAAACTCAATTCTCATCTCTCTCACTTAACCTACTACTACAAGTTGCTACCAACACAACTAATGTTATTGCCCAGACATCTCTCTACTTCTTATTTTCTCCTCTCAATTAGCTTTACTTTACTCATGCACATGGTGCATATTTATAGTGTAAATAAAAGAATAAAAATCCTTATTTGCTATGATTTCTGTTAGCAAATCACCACAAAATCATCCCTTAATTTACAATCATGAAATCTTCCATCATATTTCAAGCCCATTTTTCAAACATTATGTATGTGGTGTCATTTGTTTCTGTATTCTCAATACTTTAACCTCAATAATTTCTTATACATAAAGTGTCAAACTTTTAAAATAAAAAACTTTTAGTTAATTTTTGATTTTTAGGGAAATATATTCAAGTAAAAAAATATAGAATTATTCTTGTAATTACCAAAATTAATTATGTATAAGTTTTGGTTCCAAAATCTACCATAAAAAAGCTAAAAGAAAAGTATTTGGCATAGATTTTTAGACTCTTCTTCACCTTATCTTTCAAATTACCTTTTTTGTTTTAAGGTGTGTTTCTTCTTGAGTTTTTCTTCTACTCAAAGCTTTGGTTAATTATGTTATTGTAGAAAGATATTGAGTTCCATTTTCAAAGTTCTTGGACATTATTTATAATTGCAACTAGACAATATGATATTATTGGAATTCTAAAAGTTTATTGATATCATTTCATTCACACCAAAAGAAGAGCAAGAAAGTCTAAAAGATAAATAATTGATCTTTTGCAACAACAAATTTTCAATTAAATCTTATTCTAAGCACTTTAATAAGTATCGTACATTGTTTTAGTTTAAGTATAATTCTTAATTATATGCTTAGTATGCATGTTAGTTGTTAGGTATTAGGATTTTATTTTGAACAATTCTTTTAAAAAAAATCTTAAGATTTTACATTCTGATTTTACAATTTGTTATTAAAATCTTTAATGTTCCAATTCAAACACGTTTTTAATGATACTAGAGTCATAAGTGAACTTGAAAGTAAGTTATAACAAAAATAAAATGTGATTGATTTGTGATTAGTACTTAAAAGTGTATTTTTATAAAGGTTTTATATTATCATTTTGCACTTGAAGTATTAATAATTCCTTAACTAAATCATGTTTTATAATAACATATCTAATAATATAAAATGCCTTTAATTTATGGTAAATATTCATTTTAAATATAGGTCTATCACATAAATAAAAAGATTAATTGATGAGTTTAAGAACTGAAATTGAAAGGACAAAGAGATACCCAAACTTAAAAAACAGATGTTGACGCAGTCCAAACTAGAACACTATTTGGTAATTGGGTCATATCTGGAGTTGTAGATCTTGGATTTATGTATACTTTATATGGATAGAAAGGTAAGACATAGGCCTACAACTTTCGTTGAGTCTAAGATTTAAAAAGATCATTTTCAAGTTCAAATTGTAGCAACAATAAAGAAGTCTGAATCTGCCCTACAGCCTGACTACTATTCAGTATTTAGCTTATATTTGGAGTTATAGAACTCCAAATGACCTCAATTTTTTCTTCTTCTGAAAAGTGACACAACTAAAAGATTGATGTCTTCTCCTAAGTGTAGGAGTATTAATTAGTACTTAAACGTGCATTTTTTATCAAGGTTTTATGTCATCATTTTACACTTGAAGTATCAATAACTCCTTAACTAAAGCATATTTAATAATAATATAACAAATAATATAAGATACCTTTAATTTGTGGTAAATTTTCATTTTAAATGTAGGCCTATCACATAAATAAAAGGATTGATTGATGAATTGCAGAACTGAAATTAAAAGGACAAAAAGATGACCAAACTTAGAAAAGAGATGTCGGTGGAATCCAAATCAAAATATTGTTTGGTAATTGAGTCATATCTAGAGCTGTAAATATCAGATTTAGGTTTACTTTATATGGATAGAAAGGTGAGACATAGACCTACAACTTTCATATGGAGCCTAAGATCTAAAAACACTATTTTTAAGTCCAAATTATAGCAATAACAAAGAAGTTCGAGTTTGTCTTCCAGCCCGAGCACTGTTTAGTGTTTCGCCCATATCTAGAGTTCTAAAAGTCCAAATGACCTGATTTCTTCACACAAGAAAGCTAAGACAATTTTTTTACAACTTTCATGAAGTGGCTCTAATTTTGACGTTATCAATGATGTTTTGGGCAGATAAGAGAAGATTATGATTTTCACTAAGTCAAGAGTTGGTGACTCACTCATCAATTAGTCATCAAATCAATAGTTTCTAATTTTGACCTATAAAAGGAGGCATTTTCCATGAATTTAGGCATCTTGGTTTTCAGATCAAGATCATGCTCTTGCTTTCTCTCTTTGTATTTTTTGTATTGCTTATGCTTTGCTTTCATTAATATCAAGTTTATACCTTTCATGTCCTTTCCGTTACTTACTTAACTCTTATCTTATTTATATTCTTATTTTGTTTATTTATTTATTTTTCTTTCATTATGTCTAGCTAAGTTTATTATGTCAAGGTGAAAAGATTGTACTAATGGTGTAAGAATAAGTATAGTGCAAACTTAATATGGACTTTAATGTTTGATACTAACATGTTTTGTATTTGTTATCTTGTTCACTCTTTAATACTATGCTTGTTAAATGACTAATCTAAATTTATGTTGTATAACACTTGGTACAATAAGTACTTGACACTTTCATAGCTCGTATTTTATGGTATAACTGACACCTAAGCTATGAAAGGAACTTGATTTGTTGTTAACATAGGTTATAATCATGAACGCTTGATGAGATTTACAAGTATTAGCATTAATCGAATAAGATAACTAATATAATCATGTTAACAATCTATAATCAGATTAGAACCTTCTTTGTGTGCGCTTTCTAATTGAATAATAAGAGTTTATACTATATTTGTTTGACATACCATTAGTGGAACCTTTAACCTTGATATTTGTTATTATCATTGTTTAATCCTTACATTAATATTCAATCTCAAAGTTCTCATCTTCCTCTTCTTCTTCTCCTTCTTTTTCTTTATTATTATTATTGTTGTTATTGTTATTGTTATTGTATTATTGTTATTTATAATTTGTATAATTAACCTCCTTGTGGTTCGACCCTAGTCTTATTGGGTTATTTATTACTTTGACACTCCTGCACTTGCGAGAAGACACCAATCTTTTAGTCATGTCAAGTTTTTGACGTCATTGCAGGAGAGGTAAGTTCTTGTATAAATTATAGTAGTTATTTTATTTTCTCTTTTCACTTTTCTTGTATATAACTTTGTTTCTTTTTTTCTTGTTTCTTCTTCTTTTATTCTATTCTTCCTTTTATTCTATTTACATCAAGTGGTAGACTTTGTAAGGTATCCTCATCATTTTTAGAAAATATGGCCGAAGAAGATAATCAATCACTTCATAATGAGAATAATAAGAATAACCATGTTAGAACACTTAGAGACCATATAAATCCCATAAGAACAAGTGCATCATCATGCATAGTTTTTTCTTTTGATGCATCTCATTTTAATTTTAAGCCAGACATTATTTAACTTTTACCTTCTTTTCATGGTTTAGAATTGGAAAATCTATACTTGCATTTAAGGGAATTTGAGGAGATTTGTAACATATATAATGATTCAAATTGTAGCATGAACACCATCAAATTAAAGCTTTTTCCTTTTTTATTAAAAGATAAAGCTAAAAAAATAGCTATAAAATTTGAGACTAGGATCCATTCATGTTTTGGATGAAATGCAACAACAGTTTTTAAAAACGTTTTTCCCATCTCACAAAACAAACTCTTTCAAAAGAAAAATCACTATTTTCACTCAAAAACCAGGAGAAACATTTTACCAATGTTGGGATAGGTATCGAAACTTGCTAAATACTTGTCTTTATCATGGTTTTGAAACATGGAGATTGGTTTCATATTTTTATGAAGGATTAACACCTAGAGATAGACAAATGGTTGAATTGATGTGCAATGAAACTTTTAAAGATAAAGACCCTGATGAAGCAATGGAGTACTTAGACATGTTAACTGAAAATGCTCAAAATTGGGACACTGCGGGTACTTATGAGGCACCGAGTAAAACTCAACCTCATATATCTAGTAGAGGTATGTACAACCTTAAGGAAGATCATGACCTCCAAGCCAAGTTTGCATCTTTAGCTAGAAAAGTCAAGGCATTAGAATTAAAAAAGAGTGGTCAATTAAAATCTGTTGAAAACATTGTGTGTCAAATATGTGAAACAAATAAACACTCAACTAGTAACTAACCAACCTTACCTTATTTTAAAGAATGTCTCTATGAACAAGCTCATGCTTTAAACAGTTTTCAAATGACCAACCATAACCCATACTCCTAAACATACAACCTTGGATAGAGAAATCACATAAATTTTAGTTGGAAGAGTGATAATAACAATGTACAAACTTCATAACCATTGTTTTGAGCACACCATAATTTTCAAAATTCTCATGGATATACACCTCCTTATGCTGAACCTCCTAAAAGAAATCTTGAGGAAACACTGCATGCATTCATTGAAAAGCAAAAGACAATCGATACTCAACTTGCTCAAAATATGATAGATTTTAAAGATACTCTTGCAAAATTGATATGTGCTCTCAGTTTCCAAGAGAAAGGTAAGTTTCCATCCCAACCACAACAAAATCCCAAGGGGCAATATAATGCAAATACAAGTAGTTTTGGAAGCCAACACAGGGATCAAGTCAAATCAATCACTACTCTTCGCAGTGGTAAGGTTATTGAAAAACCCACTCTTGAATCTTGTAAGAAAGATAATGAGTCAATCTTTAAGGATAAGGAAGGGGTTGAATCTAAAATTTACAAATAAAAGATTGATTTCCTATCAACGCTTCCATTTCTTCATGCCATGACCAAACAAAGGAAAGTCAATCACAACTCTAAAATTTTTAAAACTTTCAAATAGGTAAAAATCAATATACCTTTGCTGGCTGCTATTAAACTGGTTCCTTTCTATGCTAAATTTTTAAAAGATCTATGCACGGTGAAGAGGAAACTGAATGTGAAAAAGAAAGCCTTTTTAGTAGAACATGGAAGTGTCGTTCTTCAAAATAATAATGCTTTCAAATATAAATACCCTGATTGTCCTATAATTTCTTGCTTTATTGGAGAACATAAAATTGAAAGAGCCTTACTTGATCTTGGTGCTAGTGTGAATTTACTTTCATATTCAGTTTTTCAGAGTCTCAATCTATGTGAATTAAAACCAACTTCTATAACTCTTTTACTTGCCGATAGATTTATAAAAGTGCCTAGATGAATAATTGAAGATGTGTTAGTACAAGTCCATAAATTCATTTATTTTATGGATTTTATTGTCTTGGACACATAACTTGTTGAAGTATGAAATTCATTTCCTGTTATTTTAGGACGTCTGTTTCTTATAATTTCTAATGCATTGATTAATTTTAGGAATGGACTGATGAAGCTATTATTTGGAAACATGACATTGGAGATGGATATTTTCAACATTGAGATGATAATGATTTACAAGAAGTGGACTTTACTAAAAAATTAATTCATGATCAATTTCAAACCACTTCCAGTGAAATTAAGATTGATGAATCTGATGATTTGCAAATGGTTTATTTTTAGGAAGAATCAAAGACAAGTAATTGGAGACTATAAATTGAGAAATTGCCACCACGATCAATTAAGTTCATACCTTCAAGTGTTTAATCACCCAAACCTGATTTGAAGTCGTTGCCATTTAATCTCAAATATTTATTTTTAAGAGAAAATGAAACTTTTTCAGTAATAATCTCTTCAAAACTTAATGCACATCAAGAAGGTAAGTTATTACAAACTCTAAAAATGCACAAAAATGTATTAGGATGGACCATAGCTAACATAAAAGGAATTAGTCCTCTGATTTGTACACATAGAATTTATTTGGAGGAAAATGCTAAACCCTCTAGGAAAATACAATGAAGGCTCAATCCTAGTATGAAAAAAGTAGTAAAAAATAAAGTCATTAAGCTTTTACATAATGAAATTATTTATCCAATTTCTAATAGCAACTGGGTAAGTCCTACCCAAGTTGTACCCAAGAAGTCTAGCGTCACTTTGATAATAAATGAGAATAATGAATTAATTCCTACTAGGGCTGTTACTAGTTGGCGCATGTGTATTGACTATAGAAAACCTAATTCAATGACTATAAAAGATCATTTTCCTTTACCGTTCATAGATTAAATCCTAGAAAGAGTTGCAGGTCATGAATTTTATTATTTTCTAAATGGCTATTCAAGTTATAACCAAATTGAAATTGCACTGGAAGATCAAGAGAATACTACTTTCACATGTACATTTGGTACTTTTGCATATCGAAGGATGCCTTTTGGATTATGTAATGCACCAGCACATTTCAAAGATGCAAGCTTAGTATATTTAGTGATATGGNAAGTAATAAATAACCCGGCAAGACCGGGGTCGAACCACAGGGAGGTTATTGTACAAATTATAAATAACAATAATACAACAACAACAACAATCATAACAACAACAACAACAATAATAATAGTACTAATAATACTAGTAGTAATAATACTAATACTAATAATAATAATAATAATAACAATAATAAAGAAGAAGAAGAAGATGAGAACTTTGAGATGAAATATTAAAGTAAGGATTAAACAATGATAATAACAAATGTCAAGGTTAGAGATTCCACTAATGGTATGTCAAACAAGTATAATATAAACTCTTATTATTCAATTGGAAACCACACATAAAGGAGGTTCCAATCAGATTATAAATTGTTAACATGATTACATTAGTCATCTTATTCGATTAATGCTAATACTTGTAAATCTCGTCAAGCATTCATGATTATAACTTATGTTAACAACAAATCAAGTTCTTTTCACAACTCAAGTGTCGGTTATGCCATACAGTATGGGCTATGAAAGTGCCAAGCATTTGTTGTACCAAGTGTTATACAACATAAATCAAGATTAGTCATTTAACAAGCAAAGTATTAAAAAGTGAACAAGATAACAAATATAAAACATGTTAGTATCAAATATTAAAGTCCATATGAAGTTTATACCATACTTATTCTTACACCATTAGTGTAACCTTTTCACCGTGACATAATTAACTTAGCTAGACATAATGAAAGAAAGAAAAATTGATAAACAAAATAAGAACATAAAAGTTAACTAAGTAAAGGAAATGAAATGAAAGGCATAAACATAATATTAATGGAAGCAAAGTATAAACATTACAAAAAATACAAACAGAGAAAGGAAAGGCATGATCTTGATCTGGACACCAAGATGCCTAAATGCATGACAAATACCTCCTTTTATAGGCCAAAATTGGGAATTATTGATTTGATAACTAATTAATAAGTGGGTGGCCAACTCTTGACTTGGTGACAATCCTTATCTTCTCTTGTCTACCCAAAACATTATTGATAACGTCAAAATTGGAGCTACTTGAAAACATGAAAGTTGTAGGCAATTTTCTCAGCTATCTTGTGTAAAAACGTCAGCTCATTTAGACTTCTAGAACTCTATATATGGCCAAAATACTGAACAGTGCTCGGGTTGGAGGACAGATTCGGGCTTCTTTGTTGTTGCAACAATTTGGACTTGAAAATGGCCTTTTTAGATCTTGGGCTCCATATAAAAGTTGTAGGCCTATGTCTTACCTTTCTATCCATATAAAGTAGACCTAAATCTGAGATCTATAGCTCCAGATATGACCTAATTACCAAATAGTGTTCCAGTTTGGATTGCATCGACATCTCTTTTCTAAGTTTGATAATCTCTTTGCCTTTACAATTGAAGTTCTTAAAGTCATTAATCAATCCTTTCATTTATGTGGTAGGCCTACATTTAAAATGGACATTTACCACAAATTAAAGGTATCTTATATTATTAGACATATTATTATAAAACATACTTTAGTTAAGGAGTTATTGATACTTCAAAAACTCTTATGAAATCAATAAAGACAACTGCAAAAATCTTACAAAGTGGATTTTACTAACCCACCACATTCAAAGACTCTCATGCATTCTGCAAGTCTTGTAAAAGTTATTAAAAGTTGGAATCAATTTCAAAACATCACATAATACCTTTAAATCTTATTCTTGTCATTGAGATCTTTAATTATTGGGGTATAGATTTTATGAGTCCATTTCCTCCATCATTTGGTTTCTTGTATATATTAGTTGCAGTAGATTATGTTTCAAAATGGATAGAGGCAATTATAAGTTGAAATAATGATCATAAAACAGTGATAAAGTGTTTGAATCTTTAATGAAGAAATATGAAATCACACACAAAGTTGTCACCCCTTATCACCCTCAAACAAGTGGACAAGTAGAGCTTACTAATAGGGAGATCAAATATATTTTGGAGAAAATAGTGAACCCTAATAGGAAAGATTGGTCTTTAAGACTTAATGATGCACTTTAGGCTTATCGAACTTCTTATAAAACATAATTAGGTATGTCGCCTTATAAACTAGTCTATGGAAAATGTTGTCACTTGCCTATGGAACTTGAACATAAAGCTTATTGGGCTATTCAAGCTTTCAATTCAAATCTAGATAATGCTAGTCAACTGCGAAAATTATAAATAAATGAGCTTGAGAAAATAAGAAATGATGCATATGAAAATTCAAGAATTCATAAAGCAAGAATCAAAAAGTTTCATGACAAGAATTCTAAGAAAAACATTCAGTGTTAGTCAAAAAGTCTTATTTTATAATTTTTTACTACATTTATTTCCTGGAAAACTAAGATCAAGATGGAGCGGTCCTTTTATTGTGAAACATGTGTATCCATATGGGGCTGTGACATCGAGAATCCAAAAAATAACTATGTTTTCAAGGTAAATGGACATTATTTGAAAGTTTACTTTGACAATTTTTTAGTTGAAAATGACTATTGAATTGGGTGATCCTGTATATAAAGATTGATTTTTTTTCTTTCATATTATTTTTGTATTTCTTTTTTAGTGATTTTTACTAGCATCTCTCATCCTGGTCAAATGGCGAACAACGGTACTCGTGACTTAAGAAATACAAAAATTTACCATACTAGATGTTCAAGATTGAGGTTGTTAATGAATCATGGAATTCTTGAAGATATTCTCTAGTTGATTGAAGCAAAGATCCGATTATCAGGTGAATCCTCTAATTCCTTCATTTCACGTATGCCTAGAACAAGTAAAAGCACTTTTGCAAAACGACTGAAAGTCTATCATCGATGTGTCAGATGGACTTGTAATGCACAATGTTATTCTTTAGGAATGGTATCTATAAATCATGAAGATAAAATACAGTTCATTAAGGATTGCCTAAGTAAGCAGTCTTTAGATAATCTTCTATTAACTCTTGAGACACATCCAAGTGAAGATGTGCATCGTGCAATTCATGATTTATGACCACTATTTCATAAAAAACATGATCGACTTAGTCTTGGGAATCTGACTAAAAAAAACCTTGTTTGCCAGTTTTTTAAAAAACTGGATAGGAAGTCTATCCTTGACCTATAGAGGATGTTTAAGCTGTTCTTAGACGTAAAACCAGGGGAAGATATGAGCCACAATCACAACTACCTGTACATATACATGCTTTTTAAATAAATAAATAAAGAGAGAGAACTTTGAGTTGAAAGATTAATGTAATGATTAAACAATAATAACAACAAATATCAAGATTAGAGGATCTACTAATGGTATGTCAAACAAGTATAGTATAAACTCTTATTATTCAATTGCAAACCACACACAAAAGAGGTTCCAATCAGATTATAAATTATTAATATGATTATATTATTTATCTCATTCAATTAATGCTAATACTTGTAAATGTTGTCAAGCATTCATGATTATAACTTATATTAACAACAAATCAAGTTCCTTTCGTAGCTTAAGTGTCAATTACACCATACAGTATAGGCTATAAAAATGCCAAACATTTAGTGTACCAAATGTTATACAACATGAATCTAGATTAGTCATTTAACAAGCAAAATATTAAAAAGTGAACAAAACAACAAATATAAAATATGTTAGTATCAAACATTAAATTTTATGTTAAGTTTACACTATACTTATTCTTACACCACTAGTATAACCTTGTCACCTTGACATAATAAACTTAACTAAACATAATAAAAGAAAAATAAATAAATAAATAAAATGAGAATATAAATAAAATAAAAGTTAACTAAGTAAAGAAAAGGAATTGAAATGCATAAACAAGATATTAATGAAAATAAAACTTAAGCATTACAAAAATATAAAAAGAGAAAAGCATGATCTTGATCCGGAAACCAAATGTCTCCTTTTATAGGCCAAAATTAGGAACTATTAATTTGATAACTAATTGATGAGTGGGTGGCCAACTATTGACTTGATAACAATCCTTATCTTCTTTTGTCTGCCCAAAATGTTATTAATAACATCATAATTGAAATCACTTGAATAACATAAAAGTTGTAGGAAATTATCTTAGTTTTGCAAGGAAAAAATATAGAAGTCATTTTGACTTCTAAAACTTTAGATATGGGTCAAACACTAAATAATGTTCGAGTTATAAGATAGATTCAAACTTCTTTATTGTTGCTATAATTTAGACTTGAAAATGACCTTATTAAATTTAGGCTCTATATGAAAGTTGTAGATATATGTCTTACCTTTCCATCCATATAAAATAGATCTAAATCCGAGATCTACAACTCCAGACATGATCCAATTACTGAATAGTGTTGCGGTTTGGACTACACCGACATCTCTTTTCTAAGTTTGGTCATCTCTTTGTTCTTTTAGTTTTAGCTCTTAAACTCATCAATCAATTCTTTCATTTATGTGATAGATCTGGATTTAAAATGAATATTTACCACAAATTAAAAGTATCTTATATTATTATATATGTTATTATAAACCATGTTTTAGTTGAGTTATTAATACTTCAAGTACAAAATGATGATATAAAACCTTGATAAAAATAAACTTTTAAGTACTAATCACACACCCCCAACCAGCTTATTACTAGCCCTTATTAATTAAAGCGTTAAAATAGAAAAACAATTTACAACTTCCACAAAATAAGGTATTCATCATTCAACTTCTATTAATTTATTCAGATAAACAAACTCTCATTAAATTTATATATCTGCTCAATACCTCTTAAATAAGATATTAATAAACCTTTCTTTTACACTCAATATATCAACACATAGTTATAGAGTTTTTCTTAGAAGAAAACAAAATTCTTGTTCTAATGTTTAAGGTTAACCTCCTTGTGTTGCAATTATTTTTTTTTTTTGTAATATATATACATATAACTTAAAACACCATACATCTTTAATCCATGTAACGAGCTTTCACCTAATAACTCTCAGACTAGTTAGTTTTAGGGCATCAGGTATTGAGACACCCCTACGAGCTTAGTAACTCAGGTTGCCAATACTGATACATGGATAGTACAATGTTTGATTTCCTTAGGCTTTTATCCTCAACTAATGTAACAAGTGTTGGGCCAATAGCTTCCAAGTCAGTTGACTTTAGGGTATTTGGTGTTAAAACACCCCTTCAGGCTTAATGGCTTAGGTTAGGGAGGCTACGAAACCAAACTTATCTATATTTTTATTATCATTATTTTTTTCTCTCTTTTTTCAAAATTATATACTATCTTTTTCCCTTAGTTGTTACCTTTAATAAAAAAACATAAATAATGTAATAATCCAATGCACAACCTAAATCATATATTAAAGTGTGTGAAAATTAAGGTTTAATAATACATGTTAAATAAGTATATGAGCAAAATTAAGTGATAATGATGCAAGAGTTTATAAACTTGAATATTTCAAAAAGTATTATGATAGACCTTGTTAAAAATGGTTACTAACATGCATCTGAAAAGTCATTTTAACAAAAAAGCTCATTTATTTTGTCATCCTATTAACAACAATTTTGCACATGCTTTATGAAATAGAAAACACAGTTAGTTATTTTTTTTTGTCAACTACTACCTTTTCCCCTCAACCAAAACGAGATATTATCCTCAATGTCCTAAGGTAGAAAGATAGAGTATAAAAGACATCACTTGAAACACCAAATATTAACAAACCTGAAACACACTTAAACAAATATAAGAAATAACAAAACATAAATATTATGCTATTTATAAAACCAAAAAACATAAATTTTAACAAATTAAGACTTAAATCGTAGTTGTGATTGTGGCTCACATCTTCTTTTGGTTTTACATCCTAGAACGGCTTAAACGCCCTCAATGGATCAATAATAGATTTCTCATTTAGTTTTCTTAAAAACCAGCAAACAAAGTTATTTTTAGTCAGATTTCCAAAACTATATCGAGCATGTTCTTTATGAAATAGTAGTCATAAATCATGAATTGCACGATACACATCTCTATTAGGATGCGTCTCAAGAGTCAATAGAAGACCCCTTACTCAGGCCATCCTTAATGAATAGTATTTTATCTTCACGGTTTATAGATATCATTCTTAAATAACAACATTGTGCATTGCAAGTCTATCTGGCACATCGATGACAAACTTTCAGTCGTTTTGCACAATGTTCTTTGCAAAAGTGCTTTTATTTGTCTCAAGCATGTATGAAATAAAAGAATTGGAAGACTCACTTGATAATCGAACATTTGCTTCAATTAACCAGCAAATCTCTTTAGGAATTCTATGGTTCATTAACAACCTCAATCTACACACCTAGCTCGATAAATTTTTATAATTGTATTTTGAGGTTAAGCCAGAAAATATTTTTTAATTTTTCAAGAGTGGTGTCCATTTTTTAAGATAAGAAGTGGAAAAGAGATGCAAATAGAATAGAAGGAACAAGGAATTGAATAAATATACACAGATATCAGTTATCATAGGAATATGAAAGAACCAACTTAAGAGTCACAAAGTATCGTTTCCACCATTTAACCAGGGTAAGAGAGACTAGCAAACCAAGAGTCACAAAAAAAATCAAAACACAAAAATAATGTGAGAAAAATAAAATAATCAACCATTATCTATAGGATCATTCAAACCAATGGATTCACTTTCACTAGGAAAATTATCTAGGTAAGCTTTCAAACGATGTCCATTTATCTAAAAAACATTGTCATTCTTTGGGTTCTCAATATCAAAGGCCCCATAAGAATACACATGTTTCTCAATAAATGGACTGTTCCATCTTGATTTTAGCTCTTTAGGGAATAAATAGAGTTGAGAATTATAAAACAAAATTTTTTTACTAATATCAATGTTTTAGCAATTTTCACAAGTTTTGCAAAATGTATGTGTGTCCTTGAACATAGTAGGCCAATAAAATCCATTTTGAAAGATTATCGTACTGTCTTTTTTGACAAGAAATTACTCTCACATACTTCAGAATGACAAAGTTTAACCAACACCTAAGCTATGGAAAAAAATTGATTTGTTTTTAGCATAAGTTATAATCACGAATGCCTAACAACATTTACAAATATTAGCCTTATTCAAATAAGATAACTAATGTAATTATATTGATAATTTATAATCTGATTGGAACCTCCTTTATGTGTGATTTCCAATTGATTAATAAAAGTTTATACTATACTTGTTTGACATCTAACCTTGATATTTGTTATTATCATTGTTTAATCCTTATATTAATCTTTCATCTCAACATTTTCATCAACTTTTTTATTATTAGTATTAGTATTAGTATTAGTATTATTACTATCACTATTATTATTGTTGTTGTTGTTGTTTATAATTTATATAATTAACCTCCCTATGCTTCTACTATGATCTTATCAGGTTATTTATTACTTCGACACTCTACACTAGAAAGAAAACATCAATCTTTTGGTCATGTCAATTTGATAATTAAATAAAGTCAAGCAAAGTTTATAGTTGGTCATGAAATCTTCCTAAAAAATGTATAGATACAATGGAAAAGTAATAGTCATGATTAATAAAAAAAATAGTGTTTATTTAAAAAAATGAACTATTTATATTTATATTTTATACTAGGATGGATGTGATTCCATCAAATTCGAGTCAGCTGATAAGTAAAACTTGATGATTATTTTTTTTAATTTTTATCTAAAATAATTCATTTTGAAGTTTATGTAGTTGATTTATAGAAAAAGAACTTCACATCCATGATGTCAAAATTATTCAATGATGATATGTTGTTAAACAATCTTTTCCCTTAAATTATTATTTTAATTAACATAATCTAATTCAAAAGAAAAAAATATTATTTACTTCAATAGTGTTCATTGTTTACTAAAATAGTTTATGATAGTTTTGGCATTCCTATAAAAAATCATTAAATTAACTTGGTCTTGAGGACAACTTGGTTATTTTTTAATTTTTTTAGCACAATAAAATGACTAAAATACTCTTGAAAGCAAGATTTTTTAAAACTAGTATCCAATGGTTTTTTTATATTTTTCAACTTGGTTTTTGAGTTATAATCAAGTTGACTGGGATGTCATTTAGTATTTTAATAAATATAAAATATAATTAAAAAAATTAAAAGTGGCTAGCACTCACGGTTTTCTAGCAACATATGTTGTGCTGCCTAAAATCCAGAAATTCCTTTCCACTGTGTTGATGGAATCGTCGTGGAGGTGATGAGGCGGTTTATCACCAACAATACTTTCTTTTTTCCCTTCTTCTCTTCGTGCTATTCGCATTAGCCATTCAAAATTTCAGAGTTGTTCTTTTATTTATTGAGATTTCAACTTTGGTCCTTATTTTGATGTCTAATTTTTTTCTTAATCCTTTTGTTAAATTTTTATTTGTTTACAATTTCATCATTTAATCCTAATTTTTCCCCCCAATTTGGTTCTCATTCTTTTGATTTTTTTGTCATTTTATTAAATTGATTTTCTTTTTAATTTTAGCTTTCAATAAAAAATTTGTGGATGTCCTTTAATTTGTTGTTTATTTTAATTTTCATCCTCATTCTTTTAATTTTTTTTAATCTTTTTATATAATTGATTTTTTTAATTTAATCATTCAACATTTGATTAGTTAGAAATTAGGTTTTGTGGTTTTTTAAAATGTGGTGCTTTCTCTCAAAGAATCATCTCAATCCAATAATTAAGTTGTTAGGTGAGGTCCTAAGATATGATTTATATTATTTTCTAACACACCTCATGCTTCGACAAAACTCTATGTTGTCCACAACAGCTATGCCATCAATCAATTGAAAGGACTATGTTATAAAAAAGGGTGTTTGGAGCAGTGGCCATTATGTAAGAGATAGGATTTTAAAGCGATAAACTCACCTTAATTGTTGGAATATAGTGTTTTGATCAGTTTTTAAAGGCGGGTTTCAACAAACATTTTAGAATGCAGAAAAATATTAAAAACACTAGAATTAGTGGCTATTGGATAAAACCAAATAAATTTTGTATGATGATCAGAAAAAATAAGGCAATATCATGATCCATCAATTCCAGTATAACTACCAGGACCCCACACATCCGTGTAAATAAGTTTAAGAGGTTCATGACTTTGGATACTAGTGACATGAAAGGATTGTTGATGTGCTTTATTGATGGAACATGAATGATATAAAAAGACAATTTTTTTGTGCAATTAAATGGGAAAAGAAAAACTCTTAATAAGATGATGGAAAATTGTAAAGGGAGGATGCTTATTAATAGTTAAAAGCTTATTTTTATCAATGTTTTATATCAACATTTTGCACTTGAAGTATCAATAACTCATTAGCTAGAACATGTTTATAATAACAAATCTGATAATATAAGTTAGCTTTAGTTTATGGTAAATTCTCATTTTAAATGCAAGCATATCTCATAATTCAAAGAATTGATTGATGTGATTAACTATTGAAAGTGAAAGGATAAAAAATGGGCTATGCTTAGAAAAACAATTCTAATTCTAATGAGATGCCTTTAATTTATGGTAAATATTTATCTTAAATGCAGACTTATCATATAAATAAAGTATTGATTTATGAGTTTAACTATTGAAAATGAAAGGACAAAAAAAGGGCCAAACTTAGAAAAGAGATACTAGTTTAACCCAAAATGAAATACTATTCGATCATTGGGTCATATCTAGAGTTGTAGATCTTGGATTTAGATCTATTTTATATGGATGGAAAGCTAAGACATAGGCCTAAAGCCTCATGGGAAAGCAAGACTCAATTCTACTATTTGGAAGTTCAAATCTTAGCAATAATAGAGAAGTTTGAATATGTCCTGCAGCCCAAATATGTTTAGTGTTTAGCCCATATCTTTAGTTCTAAAAGTCCAAATAACCTTAATTTTTTTTTAAAGTTAAGATAATTTTCTAAAACTTTCACAATTTAAGTCTATTTAAATTCTGATGTTATCAATGATGTTTTGTTAAGATATGAAGATAAGGTTGGTCACCAAGTCAAGATATAGCCACCTACTTAACAATTAGTCTTCAAATCAATAGTTTTAAATTTTGGTCTATAAAAGGAGGCATTTATCATGCATTTAGGAATCTTGATTTTTAAATCAAGATCATGCTCTTACTCTCTTTTTATTATAATGCTTAAGTTTTTCTTATATTAATCTCTTATTTGTGCTTCTTATTTGCTTTCTTTTACTTAGTTAACTTATATTTTATTTATATTCTTGTCTTATGTATTTATGTTTTATATGTTTTTGTTATGTTTAACTAAGATTATTATGTCGAGGTGAAAATATTACACTAATAATATAAGAATAAGTATAGTATAAACTCAGTTTCAACTTTAATGTTTGATACTAACATGTTTTGTATTTGTTATCTTATTTACTTTTTATACTTTATTTGTTAAATGGTTAAAGTAGATTTATCACTATAACCTTGCTATAACAAATACTTGGTACTTTCATAGTATAAACCATATGGTATAATCAACACATGTGCGATGAAAGAAACTTGATTTGTTGTTAAGTTATAATCATGAACACCTGACAATATTTACAAGTATTAGAATTATTCGAATAAGATAACTAATGTAATCATATTAACAATTTATAACCTAATTGAAACCTTCTTTATGTGTTGTTTCAATTTGAGTAATAAGAGTTTATATTATACTTGTTTGAAATATCATTAGTGGATCATCTAACCTTGACAATTGTTTTTACCATTGTTTAATCCCCTATATCAATATCACTTCTCAAAGCTCTCTTTATTGTTGTTGTTGTCTATAATTTATATAGTTAACCTCTTTATGGTTTGAATTCGACCATAGTCTTATCGAGTTATTTATTATTTCGATACTCCTACACTTGGGAGAAAATATCAATTTTTTGGTCATGTCGTAGGCCTATGCAAGTTTCAAGCCTAAAGAGCTTTAACTTAAGGGGGTGTTTTAGATAATAATATAAATCATATCTTGGGACCTCACCTAATAGCTTAAGCTATTGAGTTGAGATGGTTCTTTAACAAGGTGATCTTCCAAGATATAATTTATATTATTCTATAACACACCCCCTCAAGTAAAAATCTTTTAGGCTTGAAACTTGCATAAGTCCACACTACTTTGTGCTTAATTTTTATCAAATAAATAGGAATGATGAGATTTGAACTTGTGACCATTTGCTCATTAAGGTTTTGATACCATGTCAACGGGTCATCTCAACCCAACAGCTTAAGCTTTTAGATGAGGTTCCAAGATATAATTTATATTATTCTCTAACACACCCCCTCAAGTAAAAGCCTTTTAGGCTTGAAACTTACACATTTCCACGCTACCTTGTACTTAACTTTTATCAAATAAATAAGAATGGTGAGATTCAAACTCATGACCGCTTGCTCATTAAGACTTTGATACCATGTCAAAGAACTATCTCAACTCAATAATTTAAACTCTTAAGTGAGATTCTAATATATGATTTATATTATTTTTTTAACACTTCTAGTAGGGGTGTTCATTTATTTGGGTCAAGTTTGATCCTATTATAATATCCAACCTAACTTCTAATATTTTACAAATTGTAAACTCGACCCATTCAAATTTTTCTAGACCCGAGCTAGTTGAATATATTAAATTAGGCCTTTATGGATATTATAGATATCCTTGGGCTTAAATTGTTGATTTTAATGGGTTGGACTTGATTATAACTAAGATTAAGACTCAATAAATTAGCTCAAAACCTGTAATAAGTTGTAAGAAAATTTTTTGGCTTAATAACGAATTAAGCTTATTGTTATAAGGTATACGAGTTGGGTCAAGTTGGGTAGATTTCAAAAATCTCAACCTGTCATCAAACCCATGATATTCATTTTTTAAAGGTTTTTTGACCTATTACCATCTTTATATCCACATTATCTAATGGCAAATTGGACCATTGATTAATACTTAAAAGTGTATTTTTATCAAAGTTTTATATCATCATTTTGCACTTGAAGTATCAATAACTCCTTAACTAAAGTATTTTTTTATAATAACGTATCGAATGATATAAGATACCTTTAATTTATGATAAATATTTACTTTAAATGCAGCCCTATCACACAAATAAAAGGATTGATTGGTAAATTTAAGAACTGAAATTGAAAGGACAAAGAGATGGTCAAACTTAGAAAAGAGATGTCGGTGCAGTTCAAACCAAAATACTATTCAGTAATTGGGTCATATCTGGAGCTATAGATCTTGGATTTAGGGTTACTTTTATGGATGGAAGGTAAGACATAGGCCTACAGCTTTCATATGGAGCCCAAGATTTAAAAAGGTCATTTTCAAGTCTAAATTGTAGCAACAATAAAGAAGTCCAAATTTGTCCTTCGATCCAAGCACTGTTCAGTGTTTGGCCTATATATGGAGTTCTACGAGTTGAAATAACCTCAATTGTTTACCTTAAAAATCAAAGACAATTTCCTACAACTTTCATGTTTTCAAGTGGTTTTAATTTTAACATTATCAATCACGTTTTGGGCAAACAAAAAAAGATAATGATTGTTACCAAGTTAAGAGGTGGCCACCCACTCATCAATTAGTCATAAATCAATAGTTTTTAATTTTGGCCTATAAAATGAGGCATTTGCCATGCATTTTAGCCATCTTGGTTTCCAGATCAAGATCATGCTCTTGCTTTCTTTCTTTGTATTTTTTGTATTGCTTATGTTTTGTTTTCATTAATATCAAGTTTATGTCTTTCATTTCATTTCCTTTACTTAGTTAGCTTTTATTTTATTTATGTTCTTATTTTGTTTATTGATTTTTCTTTCTTTTATTATGTTTAGTTAAGTTTATTATATCAAGGTAAAAAGGTTACACTAATGGTGGAAGAATAAGTATACTATATACTCAATATGGACTTTAATGTTTGATACTAACATATTTTGTATTTTTTATCTTATTTACTCTTTAATACTTTGCTTGGTAAATGACTAATCTACATTTATGTTGTATAACACTTGGTACAACAAATACTTGGCACTCTCATAGCCCGTACTGTATAGTATAATCGACACTTGAGTTGTGAAAGGAACTTGATTTGTTGTTAACATAAGTTATAATCATAAATACTTGATGAGATTTACAAGTATTATCATTAATCGAATAAAATAACTAATGTAATCATCTTAACAATTTATAATATGATTGGAACCTCCTTTGTATTTGGTTTCCAATTGAGTAATAAGAGTTTATACTATACTTGTTTGACATAACATTAGGGGATCCTCTAACCTTGACATTTATTGTTATCATTGTTTAATCCTTACATTAATCTTTCATCTCAAAGTTCTCATCAACTTCTTCTTCTTCTTCTTTTTCTTCCTTTTCTTCTTCTTTAATTATTATGATTTCTTCTTTTATTATTATTATTATTATTATTGTTATTACTACTATTACTATTATTATTACAATTCTATTACTAGTATTATTGTTGTTGTTGTTGTTGTAACTGTTGTTGTTGTATTATTGTTATCTATAATTTATACAATTAATCTCTATATAGTTCGACCCTAGTCTTGCCGGGTTATTTATTACTTCAACACTTTTGTACTAGGGAGAAGACATCAATCGTTTAGTCATGTCAAGTTTATGGTGTCGTTGCTGAGGAGATAAGTTCTTTTATAAATTATTGTATTTATTTTATTTTCTCTTTTCACTTTTCTTGTATATATCTTTGTTTCTTTTCTTTTCTTTTCTTTTCTTCTTCTTTTTATTCTATTCTCACACATGCATGAGAGTGTGGTCACGTACATTAAGTAGTAGACTTTGTAGGGTATCCTTATCATTTTCAAAAAATATGATCAAAAAAGATAATCAATCACTTCATAATGAGAATAATGAGAATAACTATGATAGAACACTTAGAGACCACATAAATCCCACAAAAACAAATGCATCATCATGTATAGTTTTTTATCCTGATGCTTCTCATTTTAATTTTAAGCAAGTTATTATTCAACTTTTCCTTCTTTTCATGGCTTAGATTTAGAAAATTTATACTTGTATTTAAAGGAATTTGAGGAGGCCTATACCACCTATAATGACTTAAATTGTAGCATGAACATCATCAGATTAAAGCTTTTTTCTTTTTCATTAAAAGTTAAAGTTAAAACATGGCTACAAAATTTAAAGCTAGGATCCATTCGTGTTTGGGATGAAATGCAACAACAGTTTTTAAAGAACTTTTTTCTATCTCACAAAACAAACTTGAAGATGATAATGATTTACAGGAAGTGGACTTTACTGAAAAATTAATTCATGATTAATTTCAAACCACTTCCAGTGAAATTGAGATTGATGAATTTGATGATTTGCAAATAATTTATTTTCAGGAAGAATCAAAGGCAAGTATATGGAGAGAATAAATTAAGGAATTGCCACCACGATCAATTAAGTCCACACCTTCAAGTGCTCAACCACCCAAATCTGAGTTGAAGTCGTTGCTATTCAATGTCAAATACTCATTTTTAGAAGAAAATGAAACTTTTCCAATAATAATCTCTTCCAAACTTAATGCACATCAAGAATGTAAGTTATTACAAACTCTGAAAATACACAAAAATATATTAGGATGGAATTAGTCCTTTCATTTGTTCACACAAAATTTATTTGGAGGAAAATGTTAAACTCTCTAGAGAAATGCAACGAAGGCTCAATCTTAATATAAAAGAAGTAGTGAAAAATGAAGTCATTAAGCATGTAAATAATGGAATCATTTATCCTATTTTTGACAGTAAATGGGTAAGTTTTACCCAAGAAGTCTTAAGTCACTATGATAACAAATAAGAACAATGAGTTAATTCCTACTAGGACTGTTATTAGTTGTCGCATATGCATCGACTATAAAAAACTTAATTCAATGACTAGAAAAGATCATTTTCCTTTATCGTTCATTGATTAAATCCTAGAAAGAGTTGCAGGTCATGAATTTTATTGTTTTCTAGATGGCTATTCAGGTTACAACCAAATTGAAATTGCATTGGAAGATAAAGAGAATACTACTTTCACATGTTCATTTGCTACTTTTGCATTATATAATGCACTAGCCACGTTTCAAAGATGCATGCTCAGTATATTTAGTGATATGGTTGAACATTTTCTTGAGATTTTTATAGATAATTTTTCTATTTTTGACGATTTATTTGATGATTGATTCACTAATTTAGAAAAGGTTTTGAGCTATAATTAAGAGAAGAATCTTGTACTGAATTGGGAAAAATATCACTTTATGGTCACAAATGACATTGTACTTTATCATATTGTTTCATCAAAAGAAAATGAGATTGACAAATCTAAAATTATGTTAATTGGTAACTTGTCAACACTAAAATCTATTAAAGATGTTAGATCATTCTTAGGACATGTTTGATTTTGTAGAAGATTCATTAAAGATTTTAGTGTAATATCTTAGCCCTTAAGTAATCTTATAACAAAGGATAATATTTTTGTATGGACTAAACATTGTGAAGAAACCTTTGTTAAACTTAAAAACTTACTTACTTGTTCTCTGGTCATTTAACCTCTTGATTAGTCATTACATTTTAAAATAATGTGTGACGCTAGTGACTATATCGTAGGTGCTGGTTTGGGACAAAAAAAAGATACGAAACCTTATGTGATTTACTATGCAAGTAAAACTTTCAATAATGCTCAAATGAATTACACCACCACTAAAAAAGAATTACTTGCAGTAGTATTTACATGTGAAAAATTCAGGTCTTATCTTATTGGTTCACCTGTTTTTGTTTTTAGTGATCATTCAGCATTGAAATATCTTCTTTCTAAGAAAGATTCGAATGCTAGATTAGTGCAGTGAATTTTGTTACTTCAAGAATTTGATATCAGAATCAAAGAAAAGAAAGGTACCCAAAATGTTGTTGCAGATCATTCATCAAAATTGACAACAAATTCAATAAATAATATCACACCAATCAATGACTACTTTCCATATAAATCTTTACTTTCTGTCTCTATAATACCATGGTTTGTTAATATTGCCAATTTTCTTGTTTTAAGACAATTACAGCTCATTGAAGTACCCAAGATAAAAGAAAGTTCTTGAACGAAGTGAACTTTTATTGGGATGACTAATATTTATTCAAATATTTCAAAGATGTATTCTCGATAATGAGGTAAGTAGTGTTATTGAATTTTGTCATTCTAAGGCATGTGGGGGCCATTTCTCATCAAGAAAGAAAATTGCAGAAATCTTACAAAGTGGATTTTACTAGCCCACCATGTTCAAGGACTCACATGCATTCTGTAAGACTTGTGAAAATTATCAAAAGTTATGATCTATTTCAAAACATCACATGATGCCTTTAAATCTTATTCTTGTCATTAAGATCTTTGACTATTGGGGTATAGACTTCATGGATCCATTTCCTCCATCATTTGATTTCTTGTACAAATTAGTAACGGAATCATGTTTCAAAATAGATAGAGGCAATTCCAAGTTGAAATAATGTGATGGTGGAACACATTTCTGCAACAAGCCATTTGAGTCTTTAATGAAAAAATATGGAATCACACATAAAGTTGCCACCCCTTATCACCTTCAAACAAATGGACAAGTAGAGCTTGCTAATAGGGAGATCAAACACATTTTGGAGAAAACAGTGAACCCTAATAGAAAAGATTGGTCTTTAAGGCTTAATGATGCACTTTGGGCTTATCGAACTGCTTATAAAACATTATTAGGTATGTCACCTTATATACTAGTTTATGAAAAACCTTGTCATTTACCTGTGGAACTTGAATATAAAGCTTATTGGGCTATTAAAGCTTTCAATTCAAATCTTGGTAATGCTAGTCAACTGCAAAAATTATAAATAAATGAGCTTGAGAAAAAAAAATGATGCATATGAAAATTCAAGAATTTATAACACATGAATCAAAGAGTTTCATGTTAAGAAAATACTGAGAAAAACATTCAATATTTGTTAAAAAATCTTCCTTTATAATTCTCGATTGCAATTATTTTCTGGAAAACTAAGATCAAGATGGAGCGGTCCTTTTCTTGTGAAACATGTGTATCCATATGGGGCTTGTGATATCAAGAATCCAAATAATGGTAATGTTTTCAAGGTAAATGGATATTGTTTGAAAGTTTACTTTGATAATTTTTCAGTTGAAAATAACTCTATTAAATTAGGTGATCATGTATATAAAGATTGATTTTTTCTCCTCACATTGCTTTTATGTTTCTTTTTGAGTGATTTTTGTTAGTTTCTTTCATCCCGGTCAAATGGCGAACAACGATATTCCATAACTTAAGTCGGTTCTTTTAGTTTCCTATAATAAGTGATATATGTGTATTTATTTATGCAATTATTTGAATCTCTCTTCCAATTCTCATTTGAAAATGAACATTAATCTTAAAAAATTAAAAAAATATTTTTTGCTCTGCCTTAGAATGTGATTACAAAAATTTATTGTGCTAGATGTGCTAAATTAAGGTTGTTAATAAATTATGAAATTCCTGAAGATATTCGCTGGTTGATTGAAGCAAATGTTCGATTATCAAACGAGTCCTCTAATTCTTTTATTTCACACATGCTTGGAACAAGTAAAACACTTTTGTAAAGAAATGTCTTGCAAAACGATTGAAAGTTTGTCATCGATGTGCCAAATGGACTTGTAATGTACAATGTTGTTCTTTAAGAATGGTATTTATAAATCGTGAAGATAAAATACAATTCATTAAGAATGGCCTGAGTAAGGAGTCTTTAGATAATCTTCTATTAACTCTTGAGACACATCCTAGTGGACATGTGTATCATGTAATTCATGATTTATGGCCCTATTTTCATAAAGAACATGATCGACTTAGTCTTGGGAATTTAATTAAAAAAGACCTTGTTTGCCAGGTTTTAAGAAAATTGGATAGGAAGCCTATCCCCAAACCATAGAGGGCATTTAAGTCGTTTTTGGACGTAAAACCAAGGAAAGATATGAGTCACAATCACAACTACTTGTACATATACATGCTTTTTCAAAAATAAATAAAAAGAGAGAGAATATGTGTGAGACTCCAGCTAACCTATGTATAGATGGTATGATTACCTTTTTAATTTCTCATTTATAAAATCCTTTCTTCCTTCCTTTCATTTCTACTCAACCCATACATTCAATAAATATTGAAGTATGTAGAAATGACAAGTTTCTTAAAACATCAAATAAGAAATATTTATGTTTTTGGTGGATCTAATCCTGAAAAAGAAAAGAAGTTTTTAGAATCAGCAAATCATCTTAGTCAAATGCTAGTTGAGAGAAAGATTCATTTAGTGTATGGGGAAGGCAATTTTGGGTTAAAGGGAGGTGTGTCAATAACTTTATTTTCCGGAGATAGTCAAGTTTTGAGGGTCGTCCCCAAAACTTTAGCACAATGGGATATCAGTGGAAAAACAATTGGAAATGAACTACATGTCTCTATAATCTTTGCTCAAATAAATGCAATATTTAACCATGTTGATACCTTCATTACTTTACCAGGTGGTTTAAGCACATTGAAAGAGATCTTTCATATTTCATCTTAGGCCTAACTGAACATTCACCATAAACTCATTAGTTTGTTAAATGTTAATGGTTATTATGATAAGTTGTTGTGTTTTTTTAATTATGTTTTGGAACAGGAATTTCTAACATCTTTTGCACAATAAATCATAATATCTGTTATTACTGTTGAACAATTGATTAACCAACTACAATCTTTCATTCTTGTAACTGATCCCTCCATGAGTCGTATAAATTGATCATCTACGGAAAGCCATAAAAAGATTAGATTGGATTTGAATCTTCATTTGTGAATCTTTATGTATTTTGCTTTTATTATTATTATTTATTGTTTCTTATATTTATTTAAGTGTGTTCAAGTTTGTCAGAGTTTATTATTTCAGGTAATGTCTTTTATACTCTATCTTTCTACTTTAGGACATTGAGGACAATATTTCATTTTAGTTAGGGGGAGAGGGTAGTATTTGATAAAAAAAAATTTAACTAGCTATGTTTTCTATTTCATAAAATATATGCAAAATTGTTGTTATTAGGATGATAGAGTAAAGGAGCTCTTTTGTTAAAGTGACTTTTGAGACACATTTTAGTAACTATTTTTAACAAGGTCTATTATAATACTTCTTGAAATATTCAGGTTTACAAACTCTCATATTATTATTACTTAATTTTACTCATATACTCATTTAACACGTATTCTTAAACCTTAATTTTCACACACACACTTTAACATATAATTATGGGTTGCATATTGGATTATTATATTATTTATGTTCTTTTGTTAAAGATAACAACTAAGGGAAAGGGATAGTATATAATTTGAAAAAAAAACAAAAAAAATAAAGTAAAAATAAATGATGATAATAAAAATATAGATAAGTTTGGTTTCGTAGCCTCCCTAACCTAAACAATTAAGCCTGAATGGATGTTTTAATGACTAATATCTTAAATTCAATTGACTTAGAAGTTATTGGTCCAACACTTATTACATAGGTTAAGAAAAAAATCTTAAGGAAATCAAACACCTAATGCCCTAAGACCAACTGGTTTGGGAGTCATTAGCTGAAAGCTCATTACATGAGTTAAAGATGTATTGTATTTTAAGTTACATGTATATATTAAAAAAACAAAAAAAAGAAGAAAAAAATCTCAACACAAGGAAGTTAACCGTAAACATTAAAACAAGAATTTTGTTTTCTTCCAAGTAAAGCCTCATAGCTATGTGTTTATATATTGAGCACAAAAGAAAGGTTTATTAATATTTTGTTTAAAAGTATTGAGTAGATATATAAATTTAATGAGAGTTTGTTTATCTGAATAAATTAATGGAAGTTGAATGGTGAATACCTTACTTTGTGAAAATTGCAAATTGTTTTTATATTTTAACATTTTGATTACTAGTGACTAGTAATAAGCTGGTTGGGGATGTGATTAGTGTTTAAAAAAGTGTTTTTATCAAGGTTTTATATCAATATTTTGCACTTAAAATATCAATAACTCCTTAACTAAAATATTTTTTATAATAACATATCTAATAATATAAGATAGCTTTAATTTGTAGTAAATATTCATTTTAAATGCAGGTCTATCACATAAATGAAAGGATTGATTGATAAATTTAAGAACTGAAATTAAAAGGACAAGGAGATGACCAAACTTAAAAAAGTAAGAGATGTTAGTGCAGTCCAAATTAAAACACTTTTCGGTAATTGGGTCATATCTAGAGCTATAGATTTTGGATTTATATTTATTTTATATAGATGGAAAAGTAAGACATAGGTCTACAACTTTCATATGAACCCAAGATTTAAAAATGTCATTTTTAAGTTCAAATTGCAGCAATAACAAAGAAATCTGAATCTATCCTCCAACCCGTGTACTGTTCAGTATTTAACCCATATCTGGAGTTCTAAAAGTCTAAATGACCTCCATTTTTTTTTAGAAAGCTGAGACAATTTTATACAACTTTCATGTTTTTAAATGGTTTCAATTCTGATGTTATCAATGATATTTTGGGTAGACAAGAGAAGATAAGGATTGTCACCAATTGAAAAGTTGGTCACCCACTCATCAATTAGTCATCAAATCAATAGTTCTTAATTTTGGCCTATAAAATGAGGTATTTGCCATACATTTAGGCATCTTGGTTTCCAGATTAAAATCATACTCTTGCTTTCTCTCTTTGTATTATTGTAATGCTTTAGTTTTGCTTTCATTAATATCAAGTTTATACCTTTCATTTCCTTTTCCTTTATTTAGTTAGCTTTTATCTTATTTATGTTCTTATTTTTTTTATTATGTTTAGCTAAGTTTATTATGTGAAGTTGAAAAGGTTACACTAATGGTGTAAGAATAAGTACAGTGTAAACTTAATATGAACTTTAATGTTTGATACTAATATTTTTGTATTTATTATCTTGTTCACTCTTTAATACTTTGCTTGTTAAATGACTAATCTATATTTATATTGTATAACACATGGTACAACAAATACTTGGCACTCTCATAGCCCGTACTGTATGGTATAACCAACACCTGAGTGATGAAAAGAACTTGATTTATTGTTAACATAAGTTATAATCATGAATACTTGACGAGATTTACAAGTATTAGCATTAATCGAATAAGATGACTAATGTAATTATGTTAACAATTTATAATATAATTGGAACCTCCTTTGTATATGGTTTTCAATTGAGTAATAAGAGTTTATACTATATTTATTTGACATAATATTAATGGATTCTCTAACCTTGACATTTATTGTTATCATTGTTTAATTCTTATGTTAATCTTTCATCTCAAAGTTCTCATTTACTACTTCTTTTTCTTCTTCTTCTATTATTATTACTGTTATTATTATTATTGTTATTATTATTACTACTACTACTACTATTACTATTATTATTACTATTACAACTACTAGTAATATTATTGTTGTTGTTGTTATTGTTGTTGTTATTATTGTTACTATTGTTGTTGTATTATTGTTATCTATAATTTATACAATTAACTTCCATGTGGTTTGACTCTGGTCTTGCCGAGTTATTTATTACTTCAACACTCTTATACTTGGAAGAAGACATTAATTTTTTAGTTGTGTCAAGCATCTTAGATAATGTAAATATTATAGATGAATTAATTTTTTTAACACTTCTAGCTTTCGATATAATGACTCAAATTACAAGTTTGAAAAGTTAACATGGGTTGACATTGCTTTTCTTTTTTTTTTTTGTTATCATTTAAAATTAATTTTTAAAATAATGGATTTTTTTATTTTTTTATTTTTTTTTATCAAGTTATCTCGATCTCATAACACGGGTCGCGAGTTAGGCGAGATAACTCAACCCTTATTATCTAGTTTACATGTTTGTCATGCTAACTCAAATTGACTCGATGTTTTTTTTTTAACTCCTAATGTTATCTGTTTGTATTTAATTGGCTAAAAATTGAGTTTGATTGTTTTTTTCATTTTGAAAAATAATTTTTTAAGTTATATTGATCATTTGTTTTGGTTTATTTGTTATTTTTTTAATGATATGATTAAAATAAAATCATCTTATTTAACCTAATTGAGTTTATAACTGGAATAATAAATTAAAAAAATATAATTACAACATCTAAATATATTTATTATAAAAAAAAATTACACCGAGGGTAACAAAGCAAACATATTTGGCCAGAAAATCTTTTTCAAAATGTGGCAATCACCGCAATTAAAGAGCTCTCAACCGGCAGGAAAGCCTCCTCCCCCACAACAAGTCTCATGTTATGAAAAAATATCATGATTGTTTACCAAGGATTATACTTGATTACAACTATCCATTGTGATCGAGCTAAAGAAATCATGAAGCTCGTTACCTTTACAATACCATCCATAAGCAACCCAATAACTACAGAAATATCTGAACAGGTTGAAGCTCGGTGCTTCAGTCAACAAAGAACATGATCAGGGTTAGAGATGAGCTTCTAGACAAAATAATGTCTCTCCCTTACCACCAAAGTTTGTTGAATTCCAGATAGAATTTCACAATTTTTTCAGCCCACAATTTGGTTTGTTGTGGGCTATGTCATGTTATCGAGAGATTCTCCATACCATTTGCTCATACCATGTGGACTCAAAACTACCCTAAAATCACTTCCCAAGCTAGGTTTTCCAGAACAAATCATTTGGAAGATTGATCCACCAAAAACTTTACTCCTCGCAGCACTCTCAGCAATGATGCTTATGTAATTATTTATAGTCACTCTCAGTGTCAGTACGCCCACCACAACAGACCACGGCTATATATAACAACCTTTCTTCTCATCTTCCTTTGCCAAGTGCCAACCAAATTTCAAACCCTGCCGTTAAGCCTCCCCCTTCCCTTCCAGTCAAAATAAACCCAGCCGGAAAAACCACCTGAAACCATTCCAGATGTCCGAACTACCCTTCCTACTCCTCTCCATTCTAGTCCTTCTTTCCCTGCCCTTCAAAGCAATTTCCCAAGATGTCAACGCAGAAAAAACTATCCTCCTAAGCCTGAAACAACAACTTGGCAATCCATCGTCCATTCAGTCCTGGAACTCGTCATCCTCACCGTGTGAGTGGCCAGACGTGTACTGTGTCGAAGGCACGGTGACTAGACTTCATCTTGGTAATAAAAACATTACACGGACAATCCCAGCATCTGTTTGCGACCTGAAAAACCTGACATATCTCAGCCTGTATTGGAACAACATTCCAGGAGGATTTCCAAAACTTCTGTACAACTGTACAAAGCTTGAGGAATTGGACCTGTCTCAGAATTATTTTGTTGGTCCGATACCTGATGATATTGATAGATTATCAAGTCTCAGGTATCTATACCTTCAGGGTAACAACTTCACAGGCAATATTCCACCACAGATAGGCAACTTGACAGAGTTGCGAACTCTGTTTCTGCACCAGAATCAGTTCAACGGTACGTTTCCTAAGGAGATTGGTAAGTTGTCCAATCTTGAAGAACTGGCGTTGGCGTATATTGATTTTGTGCCCTCTTCAATTCCAGTGGAGTTTGGCCAGTTAAAGAAGTTGAGGTTCTTGTGGATGAAACTCGCTAATTTGATTGGTGAAATCCCTGAGAGTTTGAGCAATCTTACAAGTCTTGAGCACTTGGATTTAGCTGGAAACGATTTGGAAGGTAAAATTCCTGGGGGGTTGTTTTTGTTGAAGAATTTGACTAATTTGTATCTCTTTAAAAATAAGTTGTCTGGTGAGATACCTCAGAGAGTTGAAACGTTAAATTTGGTGGAGATTGATCTTGCAATGAACCATTTGAATGGTTCGATTACAGAAGATTTTGGCAAGTTGAAAAAATTGCAACTTCTGAGTCTCTTTGAAAATCACTTGTCTGGTGAGGTGCCAGCAAGTGTAGGCCTTCTTCCTGAGTTGAGAGCATTTAAGGTTTTCACCAACAACTTGAGTGGAGTCTTGCCACCAAAAATGGGCCTTAATTCAACACTTGAAGAATTTGATGTTTCAACTAATCAATTTAGTGGCCGACTGCCTGAAAATTTGTGTGCTGGAGGTGTCTTGCAGGGTGTAGTTGCCTTTGAAAATAATCTCTCTGGGCGGGTACCTCAATCTCTTGGAAATTGCAGCAGTTTGCGCACGGTTCAGCTTTACAGTAACAACTTTTCAGGCGAGATACCAGCAGGTATTTGGACAGCCTTCAATATGACTTACTTGATGTTAAGTGAGAATTCCTTTTCGGGGGGGCTTCCAAGCAAGCTGGCATGGAATCTGTCAAGGTTGGAACTCAATAACAACAGATTTTCCGGTCCAATTCCTTCTGGAGTCTCTAGCTGGGTGAACTTGGTTGTTTTTGAGGCGAGCAACAATCTGTTTTCTGGTGAAATTCCAGTGGAAATAACGAGTCTGCCCCACCTTTCAAATCTTCTGCTTGACGGGAATCAATTTTCAGGTCAACTCCCCTCCACAATACCATCTTGGAAATCTTTGACTAGTTTGAATCTCTCAAGAAATGGACTTTCTGGCCAGATCCCAAGGGAGATTGGGTCTTTATCTGACCTGCGTTATTTAGATTTGTCTCAAAACCATTTCTCTGGTGAAATCCCTCCTGAATTCGGTCAGCTGAAACTTATTTTCCTCAACTTGTCCTCCAATAATCTATCTGGGAAAATCCCAGATCAGTTTGATAACCTTGCCTATGATAACAGCTTCCTGGAAAATTATAAACTCTGTGCTGTTAATCCAATTCTAAATCTTCCAAATTGCCATACCAAACTTCGTGACTCAGAAAAATTCTCTCCCAAAATTCTTTCCTTGATTCTGGTTCTTACAGTGACCATTTTTCTAGTCACTATTGTAGTCACCTTGTTTATGGTTAGGGACTGCCCAAGAAGAGAGCAAAAACGTGATCTGGCATCGTGGAAACTGACATCATTCCAGAGATTGGACTTCACAGAAGCAAACATTTTGGCAAGTTTGACAGAAAATAATCTGATTGGAAGTGGAGGATCAGGGAAGGTATACCGGATTGCCATAAACCGTGCAGGTGACTTTGTTGCTGTCAAGAGGATTTGGAGTAATGAAGAAATGGATCATAAGCTTGAAAAGGAATTTTTGGCAGAGGTTCAGATACTAGGAACAATTAGGCATGCAAACATAGTTAAATTAATGTGCTGTATTTCAAGTGAGAAATCAAAGCTTCTTGTTTATGAGTACATGGAGAACCATAGTCTTGATAGATGGCTTCATGGAAAGAAGAGAAGTTCATCAATGGGAGCAAGTTCAGTCCGTCATTCTGTCTTGGATTGGCCCACGAGGTTCCAGATTGCCATTGGAGCTGCACGAGGCCTATGCTACATGCACCATGGCTGCTCCACTCCTATCGTTCATCGAGACGTGAAGTCCAGTAATATCTTGTTGGATTCTGAATTCAAGGCAAGAATAGCAGATTTTGGACTGGCCAAAATATTGGCTAAGCAAGGAGAGGTTCATACCATGTCTGCTGTAGCAGGTTCCTTCGGTTATATTGCTCCTGGTAAGAGCATTCGACAACCTCATAGGGCGTTGTCAAGTATTGACCATTCATTTTATTACAGAAGAATTTTGAAATCACACTATTTAAAGCTGCTAATTTCTCATTTTTATCATTTTTATTGCAGAGTATGCCTATACAGCAAAAGTGAACGAAAAAATCGATGTGTATAGCTTCGGAGTTGTACTCCTGGAATTGGCGACCGGAAGAGAACCTAATAGTGTAGATGATGAGGATACAAGCCTTGCAGAATGGGCATGGCAGCAGTTTGGACAGGGGAAGCCTGTTTTTAATTGCCTTGACCTGGAGATTAGGGAACCGTGTTTCTTGCAAGAGATGACCGCTGTATTCAACCTAGGACTCGTTTGCACTCACTCTTTGCCATCCAACAGACCTTCTATGAAAGATGTTTTGGAGATCCTGCGCCGATTCTCTCCGGATAATAACGGTGAGAAAAGGACAGTATCCGAGTTTGATATTGTTCCTCTTCTGGGAAATGTTACTTGTCTTTCAACTAACAGATGCAGTAACAGACTGTCAGATGATGATGATGATGATGATGATGGTGGCAGCCTAGTTTACAGCGTATGATAATGTATCACGGCTCAGCCCCATTTTTTCTTTTTCTTTTTTTGAAATACATTGTACAAAGGAATAAAATGATTCCAGGTCTCTTCTCACAATCGACAGAATCCCCTTATTTCTGATGTTCCGTGACGACACGGCAACTCAACACCTTTAAATTCAGACCCTTGGTTCATTCCAAAGACAGAAGAACCAGATCTTATTCACTGGAGTGAGCCTTAGACGGTTGCTTGGGCATGTGGATATTATCTTGTTGAGTGCCTAGTTGAAGTGAAACCCTTCCACAACACTCCTGTCCTTTTTCCGACAGCAAGCTCATACCCTAATACTTCTAAGAGACAGTATTGTGGGGCCACACGTGGTGCATGTAACAGCAGAAAAATCTACCAAATTCGCAAGGAACACAAGCCAAAATTTTGTCCACTTCCAAAGGTTGATGGATAGAGAACTTGCATCTCAAGAATTCGAGTATACAGAGACAAAACCCTTTACAAATCACACAGAGTTGATCCTGTTTGCAGTATAATTGATTCCAAATAAACATGAAAAACAAGAAACCCGCCTTCCCACGCCCACAAGGAAACAACAAATAAACTCTATAACAGCGCAAAAGGTCTTCAGAGCACTGGAATGCTGACAGCTTCTTGCTCCAGCAAGTTCACTGCTTCTTCCAACCACAGCAATATAACACACCCAAGACTTGGTCAAACCACTGAGATATTCACAATTTAATTCGTGGCTGACCTGTCCCAGTCCACATGATAGTGCCAAACACCAAGAACCCGTGACGAATGGCAGTAATTAACGTTTCACTTACCAAATCGCTGGTCCTCTCCTTTCTGAACAGTAATCTCATTTAAGTGTTCCACCTTCCGAATTTTTATGCGGTTGACTTCAAACTCAACCTGCCAAAAAAGAGCCATGCAACAACCAAACAGGACAGCATAAAGATACCATGATTAACATAATGAAATTCAGGGTTTTAAACTGCATGCCTTATCATTGGCTTCTGCAAGGATTCTGACCTAGCACCATCTTGAGAATTTACAACTTTCCCAATTGCAGTCTTTGGCTACATAATACAACATAAAGGCAAAAAGTTCAGTTAGCTTCCTGACAAAATATTGGAGGTACAAAATAAAGGGAGGGTTCGTGTATCTGAGCCTTGGAAACAAAACATGGTCAAGGTTCTTAAGCACAGTTACTGGAAACAAAGCACTTATGGTGGTGCAGGACCTGCCACCACATATGCACCAGTTAGGAGATAGATATTCTGTGCAAAACAATTAGCATGATAAGACTATCGAACAAGTATAAATTATAGAACCTTACAGTAGCTGCACAGAAAAAGAAACCTAGCATATACAATCACTCAGATGTTTCAAATTCATCTGCTAATTTAGATCTGCCCCAATACAGATCTAGTTGTTTCATGGAAACCATTCAACATTAGGTCCTGATTTTCTATTTGCAAGAACTACAAGGCTGGAGGTCTCTAACAGATTTCTGGAGTTCAAAAGGCAAGATTCTCCTCGAAAGAAATTTCAGACAAGCAGTGTCATTGTTACAATGACCCACTTCCATGGGGAGAGAATGGGGAAAGAAAGAAAGAAAGAAATGAACAGGCTACATGGTGGGCAAATGCAGAAAATTCTTCGACAAACAATAGTAAAGTAAAACAGCAATTTAGATTTTAAACCTCTAATTCCTCTGGCAAGCCTTTTTGCAACACTCGGTTCATGTTTAAACATCCATTTTCCAGAACCACATCCGCATCCACAGCACATACATTACCCTGCAAAGATCCCCAGTCTCACTATCTCCAGAACTTCCAGTATTGCCACAACCATCCGCTACAATCTTTAACCCAAAAACTTCAAACAGAATAACTCACCTCACAGTTGAGGTTCTGAGTGCCAGAATGTGACTTTATAACACTGTCAGCATACTCTACAACAGCTGTCTGACAACATGGTTTGACAAGCTCTTGGTCAACCTCCACGGCTTGACTAGTGCCCACTACCCAATTTAACAGTTTTCTGGAAGATCCACTCTCCATTATGTTTGAACCCAAACCTGCAATTTTGTCATTTACACCAGTCTCATGTTTTTCCCCAGTTTCAAAATTTTGCTCCATTGGCTCTATTCCATTCATATTATTAGCTGGTTCTAGCTCATTCCTAACTATCTTTGAATCATGTACATCCATAGAGATCTGTCTAATTATTGGCGAATCCTGATAGACAGTTTCACCAAGCTGCATGGCATCGCCCAAAACATCCTTTTCACTCTCCAACTGCCCACTAGATGACCTAACCTCAGAGTTGCTTGCAACATCTTTGCAGTTGCTACCAATGTCCATTGTTGAACACCCTAATTTAACACCTTCACAGGAACTAGCCAGAGATGTCACACCAGACCTACTAACACTACTGGAAGGAGAAACAGACTGAGGTCTTATTGGACTATTTAAAGCCCGTTTCTCTGGCTTCAAATCCTCCATTTCACAATCATTTTTCCGCTTAACAGGTCTATCAGCAGACCCAGACTGAGATCTTGCAACATCTTCACCAGTTTTGCTAGTGTGCTGGTTAACATGCCGTGATGATCGAGATCGCTTGTACCCATCAGGGAAAACAAAGCCCGGAAGCTGCCTTCTACGAACATGAGAGACATATATTTCCATCCCTGGTTTCCAAAACATGTACATGTTTATTTCTTGCCTAAACTCATCAACAGTTCCCCGGATATCAAATTGCTGGCCCTCCTGACTAGTCACTCCCTCTTTCCTCTGCAAGCCCATGAAGAAAGCACAATGTGGGCATTGCTTGGATGCATCTATATACTCATTTGGATAAGGATGGCACTGCAGCATCCCATTGGTATCCCGCTCTATCTGTGAATGAAACATGGAAAGGACAATTAGTCAAGTAAGCACAGCTGTCATACTTTGTTGGATCTTTTTGTCTTCAAAAAAAAAAAAGCATTTGCTACTATGTTAGAAAACATCGCCAAAAACTGAGAGAAGTGAGTTTGCAACAAGAGTATAAAGGTAAGATGTGTACCTTCAAGGTAAGTTGTCTAAGCCGAGACTCTACCCAGCCTTTCCACGCTAGCAAATCAGCAGCAACAGCTGCAACTATGTCAACTTGTAGGTAATTTTTGTACGCCTCAAAGAAAAGATAAGGCTCAAAAAGAGCACTCCACTGTGCCTTGTTCAGTTCAATCTCCTGCAGAGAGAACAGAATGACAAACCATAGGGCATCAGTAGCATGATGCAGGAAAGTAAAGGAGAAAAGGTTATTACTTGTACTCTCACCTCACATATCCTGTTACCACTTTGGAATTGCTCTGTCATAACACGAAGAGTACTTGTAGACACATTGTAGCTAGAATTCATGCAAGGATATGCAGGAGTTATTATTGGCATAAGATGAAACCGGTCCCGAGGGTTTTTGCGAGGATCCCATACGGGAAACCCAAGATCATCTTCTTCTATTGAGCATAGCATCACAGGATTCGGCCAACGCCATTGTGTATAGACTCTGAAGAACCGAGAGACTAGCATACTAGGAATTGCATTAGGATAAAGCTGGCACACTCGAGCAACTAGAAGAGCCCAGTTTACCCCACCAAGGAAACCAGTGACCTACACATTTAAGGAGATGAAAACCGTGATATGGTGTGAAATGGCAATTGCAGTGAAATAACTCGTCAAGATGCCCAATCTTACATTTGAATAAACACCGCGCCTTTTAGCCCAGAACTTCAAACATCTGAGTGTTGTCCGAAAGTGCTACAATATTTGTAATGGTCAAATGATTGTCAAATCACTGAAGCACTTGAATAAAGTAATTTAAAAGAAAATGGCAAGTCACCTCGACATTTGGAACAAGTTTAAGAATTTGATCAGCAACCCTGCACCCATTTAGACTTCGAACAGTTTGCTCATCAACTTCATAGAGCACAGACCCATTGGAGATGTCCAGGTCCTGTTAATAAGTTAGATCCAGATCAAATTGAACAAGCAACAAAATCAGTGCTAGCAATTTTAAAATGCATCAAATCATAAAAGGAGAAACTCCAGAGTCCAGACTTAGCTACCAAAGCTCATGACAGGAGAAAAACATAGTAGAACTTGAAACTGACAAGCCCAAGTCAGCTAAGAAGCATTAGATGAACAAACAATATGCCGCATAAGCTGTGCTACTGGCTGTTAAAAGGCAACCCCATCAACAAAATCCATACAAAGGAGTAAAGTATATTTATAATAATCCTCTTCAAAGATATTATACAAATACCTACAAAACTGTCATCCTACATGCACTTAAAAGTATTTGCTTTTGGTTATGGTTATAGTAGAAAGGGAAGGGAGAAGTGGGTCTCAACCTCAAAAGTGTACCAAAAACACAAAAAAGGGTTCTCTAAATATTAAAGTGTATCTCAAATCATAAAAGAAGAAATGCTAGACTCCAATGATTAACACTAGGGTTAATTTTCAATAATAAGAAAAAAAAGGAGGGGGAGTGGGAAGAAGGACTAAACCATAGCAGCATATAAATGTTAAAGTGAGCTTAAATAGTTTGAGGATCCCATACATTCATACCATATGCATGAAATGGATATTTCAAAGACTGGGGAGCTTACTTCTGGAACAACCAAAAGGGATATACTCGCATAAAGAAGATCAATTGATATTCCCTGGAATTTAAACTTCATAACCGGGACATGAGCATCTGGAACTGGCTGAAGTTCAGTAACTTCTTCCATTTCAGCCAGTTTATCATGCAAGGTAATAAAGAAATCTTCCTGCAAAACAACTTAGAGTGTCAGTAAAGATACCCTAGAACTAAAAGAAAATACACCACATTCACGCGTCACCTCTCGATTCACATAAGAAGGCCCAACACACAAGGTGTCTATGTCAGCCCCAGGACCATGCACCTGTTAAAATAGTAATCATTGCCAAAGATGCAAACCAAGAAAGAGATTAGATCACTGAAGTAACAAAAATATAGGATTGCAACATATTTAGAAACAACAGCCTAAGAACTCTAGTGTCCTTTTGAATGCTTTCAAAAAAAAAAAACCCACTTGTTTCATCTGGCAGACAAGCCTGCATCCTTCAACCACAGTATGGGCTAGGGATTGACTACCCCCACACAAAATGAGTACTGATTGCAACTCAAACCCAGAGGATTTGAGTGAGACAGAACAAAGCAGTTCAGCAGAGAACCACCTGTCTAGGTAATTGCTAAGGACACACTTGCTGCTAGATGGTTTGAGCAAGACTATAAAAGATTCATGCTAAGGATACATTTGCAGCCAGGTGTCTTAAGCAAGACTATAAAAGGTTCGTGCTTGGGATAAGAGGTCATCCATAGCGACAATTTCCTAACTTTATCACGACTTCCATTCTCTAATTTGCTAATATAATCGCAATTTCCTATTCAGCTAAAAACTACACATTAGCAACCCAAAAGCACATTCAACCACTCATATAACTCCTCATATATAACTACAGAAAACCAAAAAGAAACAAAGAAATTGATCTCAAATGCAACAAAAATAATATAATAAAATCACAATAACTCACCCCAAGACGATAAGACCCAAAAGTAAAAATAACAGCATTGGCTTCCTCTACTATCTGATCAGTATATCCCCTTTGACGCGTCAATTGCTTGACCCAATCTTTCACAATCTATACAACAACAACAAATCATCTAACTAAGTAAAAAAACACAAATCAATACCCATAATTTATGTGTTCATTACCTGATCGATACGGCCTAGAACCTCTTCTCTCTTAATAGTTTCATCTTTGCTCTCGTTTAAGCCCGAGTCAACCAAAAACTATCAATAAAATCATAGCAAATCAATAATAAGTAAACTTAATTGAAAAAAAATTATAAACAATTGCCCATTACCTTCTCTAATTCGGCATTTCGATGGAGATCAGGTTCAGTGGGACCTGCAACGGATATGGGTTTCGTGATTCCGTACCTCTTCGCCGCCGTACCATTTGAACTCTGAGAACCCACCATTCCGATTTTCTCCAGAAAAAATAAAATAAAATAACAAGATTGAAATAAGGAGAAGATTAGCAGGTCGATAAGAATTTTTTTTTATTTTTTATTAAAAAACCCTAATTTCAAGTTGATAAAAAACTGAGGATTGTTTAAGATGTGAAGAAAAGTCGGCTATAAAAATTGAGAGAGAGAGGAAAGATCCGGAGGGGGGGGGGGGGGGAGGGGGGGGCGGGGGGGGTAGGGGGGGGGAG
>SRLM01001465.1:215724-225832 GCA_015708895.1 Populus ilicifolia | reverse complement strand
GTAATTATTTCATATTTGATTAGATATAATCTTGAATTTATTGTAAGAATGCAATTGAACTGGATTATTGTTTAACATTGCTGTAACCTTAAGCCCACGGAAACAAACACAAAGGCCGGTCACTGAATAATTAGTATTCAAGTATTGGAGGAGCTCCCTCGTGTGGGTTCATGATTCATCAAATTTTTAGAGGGCAAAAATCTAGCATTGCAATTGTACTTGGTTGTAAATTTATAGTAAAAAACGCTAATAGAAACCGGTTTAAAAAACACTTCAAAGAAGCAAGTCCCAAAAAGGGAGCCTTTTCGTTTTAAAAATTAATAAATTAAAAATATATATATATTTGAAATTGTTTATCATATATCAATATATTTTTCATGATACAGTCTAACAAATACATTTCAGAGATCTTTTTATCAATTAAAAATAATTATCAATGTTTCACATCAAATCATACATAAACTTTAAAACATATATAACACAAACTTCAGTGATATACTAATTATTTTACTTGTGTTCTATTATGTGTTAAATGATTTTTTCAAAAAAAATTAAATATATAGGTTTTTTCAACATATTTTTTACATAAAAATATCAAGTGTAAATTAAAAAATCTATGCACACATCTAATTAAATAAATTGATAATTGCTTATGTTGACAAATAAAAAAAATTATTAACAATAATTAAATACATATCTAGAATAGTTAAGAGGCAAAAGCATATGAAAACATTTGATATCATAACATAGTCTAATTACTCAATTATGTTTATTGACTTTGTTTATTAAAATAAATTTTTTATTTAATCAAATAATAGTAGAAATAGACACACACAAAATTTGATTACATAAATTCAAAAGGAAAATAATCTTGCATGTTGCATTTATTAGAAAATTATCAAAAATAAAATTTTATTTTAAAAAATAAATTTCAATTATATAAAACATAAAAAATAGACATATTAGAAAAATCTATTCAAAAACTAAGTACACACAAAATACTTTAAAAACCACTATTTAAAAAATACATGTAAAAATAAAAAATTAGAGAGAATTAATATAAATTAAAAAATTATATAAAAAACACTTGTAATAAAGCACGATCTTTTTAATACAAAAATGAAGGGCCAACAAGAGCATGGGTTTATTTTTTAAAATATAATAGGGGTAGACGACGTAACTTTAAAGCAACCTGAAATTCAGAACTTTCCAACCTCGAATTTATATTTTAATCATTCTCAAGGTAAAATAAAAAATATAAGTTGATCCTTTTATCAAATAGAATCATTTAACATAGAGATCAACTATTTTGCCGCCAATAATATTTTTCTCTTTATTATCAAAATATGTCAATCTTTTTTTCTCCTCTCTCACACTAAGGACTAATAAATAACAAAAATAGATTTTTAAACCAAAATTAAATTAAAAAATATTGAGGGATCGAATATGTATAATTTGAAAAGTTTAAGAACCAAATTGTGTGAACTGTAAAATCATCACTTCTTTATTGCATCATTTCTACTTTGGTCCTTTATCTTTTAATTTTATCCTTAGTCAATAAATTTGATTAAATTGTTCTTGAATTTGGCTTAAAAATGATGCAACCATGCAAAAAAAAAAAGACATGAGTGCTACTGATGCAACCATATTATTTGATAGTTTCACTCATATTTAACTAGTTTTTAGCCTATGTTATATATATAAAATATATTGATATTCTTTTTTTTATAGTTTGAAGGCATTTTTGGATGAAATATGCAAAAAAAAAAAAAAGTAAATTGGAGGTAATTAGCAGATTTGATGTTTAGTCGATATTTTATGCAAAGCGTGAGTTTTAGATATTGAAATGAAGTGAAGCGTGAGTTTTAGAGATTGAAATGAAGTGATTACAGTGGCAACAAAAAGCTAATATCCATACCTTTCTGGAAATCTAAGTCAAGAAAAATAAAAAGACAAAGAGCATAGAAATCATATCCTTCAAAGTCAAATATCGCATTTTGTCAATATTGATCTTTGGTCATTAAAAATATAATATCTAGAGCTTCAAAAGTCCAATTGATGCAAAATCAATTTTGTTGGATTCATGACTCAAAGACCTAGAAACACTCCATTTTCAGCAAAAAAAAATGATGTCAGATGAAGGAGATATGATTTTTCAAAGATAACAACTGAATTCTGCTAGCAAACGTGAAGAAATGAGTTTAAATTACATTCCGAAGCTTCTAAATTGTCATCCAAATTGTAATTTCAGCAATTTAGCCCCTCTAGTAGATCAAACTAGAAGGTCAAGAAAGGTAGTCATCAACCTCAAACCAGCTGTAAATTAGAATATTGTTAGAGAAGATGGCTTCTATTGTTAAAGAAAGAAAATCAACTTGTGAGAGTAAAAAAAAAGTTATTAGTGCAGCATTTGCAACCTCTTAACATTGTCAAAGAAAGAGGCTACAATGGTGTATTGTTGGTGGCAGCTACTAATGTCAAAGTTTGGCAACCACTATTGTTGATAAAGGAGCAAGAGGGAGCTATCATTGAAGCCTATAAATAGACACCAAGAGTGTCAAGAAAAGGAGAAGAGAGAGTGTAGTAGAATCAAAGGAAGGAGGCAGCAACTAGAAGTGAAGAAACACAAACTCTCCTCTCTACATACTAGAAATAATGCTCTTTTTTTTTTATCTTTAAGAATAGTTGTTCAATAGATATGCAAGGCTAAGCTCTTTTTTTGGTTGCAAGGATGCAAAAACCTTCAGATTTCAAGAACTGTGAGATTTATTCTTTTATTTATTTTTAGTTTGTATCATGAATGAATATAATTGTTTTCCTATACATATTTTCTATGATTGTTATTGATAATTGTTGGAGCAGACTATAAGTTATTATTGTGAACAATCTATTGCTAAGTTTGGTATCAAAATTGAAGTTATGGTATATAAACTTGTGAAGCAACTAAGCTTGATAATTATGGCAGAACTATGTTATTAAATTTAGGGAAAACATTCAATCAAAGCAACACAAACAGACAACTTGGTTGTTAAGATTAATGAATTTATCTAGATCTTAAGGCTGTCATTAAATTAAATCATTAATGTGGACACTATGATTATTTGTTAGTTAGGGCTGGTTATACGACAAATCGTTAATTAACCAAAGTTAAGAAAAGATAAAAATTCAGAATATAAACTAGAGTTTCGTTTCAAGGATCAGTTCTGATTTCTGTAGGTGGATATGTGCTTGCAACCAAGGTTTGTTTTCTTGATAAATTTCAATTTTAATTGATTTTGTTTGCTAGTTTAATTGTTGCAATAGTTTAAATAGTCACAAATCAAACCCCTCCAATTACATAACGTACACCGTAATAATCTGACTTGAAACTTCCTCGTGGGATTGACTCCTTGCTTGCTCTATACTATCTTGTGTGTTTTACGCTAGGGTAATTAATTTGTGCGACCACGACATCGTAACAGCTACAATATGTATATATTGTTCTATTCACACCTTTCAGATTTTTAATATATCATTGGTCTGCACTATTGACACGACCAAAAGATTGATGTCTTCTCCCAAGTGTAGAAGTGTCGAAGTAATAAATAACCCGACAACACCAGGGTCAAACCACTAGGAGGTTAATTGTATAAATTATAGATAACAATAATACAATAACAACAACAATAGTAACAAAATAACAATAAAAAAAATAATAGTAGTCCTAGTAGTAATAGTAATTATAAAAGTAATAGTAGTAGTAGTAATAATAATAATAATAATAGAAGAAGAAGTTGATGAGAACTTTGAGATGAAAGATTAACATAAAGATTAAACAACGATAACAATAAATATCAAGGTTAGAGGATCCACTAATGGTATATCAAACAAGTATAATATAAACTCTTATTACTCAAATTGAAACCACACACAAAGGAGGTTCCAATCAGATTATAAATTATTAACATGATCACATTAGTTATCTTATTCGAATAATGATAATACTTGTAAATCTTGTCAGGCATTCATGATTATAACTTATGTTAACAATAAATCAAGTTTCTTTCATAACTGAGGTGTTAATTATACTATACAGTATGGGCTATGAAAGTGCTAAACATTTATTGTATCAAGTGTTATACAATATAAATCTAGATTAGTCATTTAACAAGCAAAGTATTAAAGAGTGAACAAGATAACAAATACAAAACATGTTAGTATTACACATTGAAGTCCATATTGAGTTTACATTATACTTATTCCTACACCATTGTGTAACCTTTTCACCTTGACATAATAAACTTAGCTAAACAAAATGAAAGAAAAATAAATAAACAAACAAAATAAGAACATAAATAAGATAAAATTTAACTAAGTAAAGGAAAGGAAATGAAAAGCATAAACTTGATATTAATGAAAGCAAAACATAAGCAATACAAAAAATACAAAGAGAGAAAGCAATAGCATGATCTTAATCTGGAAATCAAGATGCCTAAATGCATGGAAAATGCTTCCTTTTATAGGCCAAAATTGAAAACTATTGATTTGATAACTAATTGATGAATGGTTGGTCAATTTTTCACTTGGTGACAATCCTTATCTTCTCTTTTCTGCCCAAAACATCATTGATAACATTAGAATTGGAACCACTTAAAAACATGATAAGTTGTAGAAAATTATCTCAACTTTCCAGGAAAAAATGGAGTCATTTGCACTCCTAGAACCCTAGATATGGGCAAAACACTAAACAGTACGCAGGCTGTATAATAGATTTGGACTTCTTTGTTGTTGCTATAATTTGGACTTAAAAATAACTTTTTAAATCTTGGGCTCTATATGAAAGTTATAGGTCTATGTTTTACCTTTTCATCTATATAATATAGATCTAAATTCGAGATCTACAGCTCCAGATATGACCTAATTACCGAATAGTGTTCCAGTTTGGACTACACTGACATCTCTTTTCTAAGTTTGATCATCTTTTTGTCCTTTCAATTTTAGTTCTTAAATTTATCAATTAACCTTTCATTTATATAATAGGTCTGCATTTAAAATGTACATTTACCATAAATTAAAGGTATCTTATATTATTAGATATGTTATTATAAAACATGTTTTAGTTAAGGAGTTATTGATACTTCAAGTACAAAATGATGATATAAAACCTTGATAAAATGCACTTTTAAGTACTAATCACACCCCCTAACCAACTTATTACTAGTACCTAGTAATTAAAGTGTTAAAATAAAAAAAAATTATAAATTCTACAAAGCAAGGTATTCATCATTCAACTTTCATTAATTTATCCAGATAAACAAACTCTTATTAAATTTATATATGTGCTCAATACCTCTTAAACAAGATATTAATAAAGTTTTTTTTTTGTGCTCAATATATCAACACATAGTTATATGCCTTTTCTTGGAAGAAAACAAAATTTTTGTTCTATTTTTTAAGGTTAACTTCTTTGGATTGAAATTATTATTTTTTCTTTTTTTCCATTTTTTTAATATATATACATATAACTTAAAACATCATGCATCTTTAACCCATGTAACAAGCTTTCGGCTAATGACTCTTAGACTAGTTAGTCTTAGGGTATTAGGTGTTGGGACAACCTTACAATCTTAGTAATTTAGGTTGTCGATACTGACACGTAGATAGTGCAATGCTTGATTTTCTTATGCTTTTCTCCTCAACCCATGTAACAAGCATTAAGCTAATAGCTCCCAAGTCAATTGATTTTAGGGTATTAGGCGTTAAAGCACCCCTTTGGGCTTAATTGCTTAGGTTAGGGAGGTTGTGAAACCAAACTTATCTATATTTTTATTATCATTATTTTTTTCTCTTTCTTTTTTTGTTTTTCTTTTCAAATTATATACTATCCCTTTCCCTTAGTTGTTACCTTTAATAAAATAACATAAATAATGTAATAATCTAATGAGCAACCCATAATCATATGTTAAAATGTGTGTGTGAAAATTAAAGTTTAAGAATACATGTTAAATAAATATATGAGCAGAATGAAGTGATAATAATGTGAGAGTTTGTAAACCTAAATATTTCAGGAAGTATTATAATAGAACTCGTTAAGAATGGTTATTAAGATGCATCTTGAGAGTCACTTTAATAAAAGAATTCTTTTACTCTGTCATCCTAGTAATAATAATTTTACACATGCTTTATAAAATGGAAAACATAGTTTTTTTTTTGTCAACTATTACCATCTTCCCCCAACCAAAAAAAGACATTGTCCTCAATGTCCTAGAGTAGAAAGATAGAGTATAAAAGACATCACCTGAAATAACAAATATTGACAAACTTGAAACACACTTAAACAAATATAAGAAACAACAAAACACAAATAGTATGTTATTAATAAAACTAAAAAACATAAGTTTTTACAAACTAAGACTCAAATCGCAGTTGTGATTATGACTCATATCTTCCTTTAGTTTTACATTCAATAACGGCTTACACACTCTTTATGAGTTAGGGATAGACTTCCCATCATAGGGTCTTTTTTAGTCAGATTTCTAAGACTATGTCGAGCAAGTTTTTTATGAAATAGTAGCCATAAATCATGAATTGCACGATACACATCTCTACTAGGATGCGTCTCAAGAGTCAATAGAACATTATTTAAAAACTCCTTACTCAGGCCATCATTAATAAATAATATTTTATCTTCACGGTTTACAAATACTATTCCTAAAGAACAACATTGTGCATTGCAAATCCATCTAGCAGATTAACAAGAGTTGGCCACCCACTCATCAATTAGTCATCAAATCAATAGTTCCTAATTTTGGCCTATAAAAGGAGGCATTTACCATGCATTTAGACATCTTGGTTTCCAGATCAAGATCATGCACTTTCTTTCTCTCTTTGTATGTTTTGTATTGCTTATGATTTGCTTTCATTAATATTTAATTATATCTTTCATTTCCTTTCATTTACTTAGTTAACTTTTATCTTATTTATGTTTTTATTTTGTTTATTTATTTTTCTTTCTTTCATTATGTTTTGTTAAGTTTATTATGTCAAGGTGAAAATGTTACACTAATGGTGTAAGAATAAGTATAGTGTAAATGCAATATGGACTTTAATGTTTGATACTAACGTGTTTTGTATTTGTTATCTTGTTCACTATTTAATACCTTGCTTGTTAAATGACTAATCTAGATTTATGTTGTATAACCAACATCTGAGCTATGAAAGAAACTTGATTTGTTGTTAACATAAGTTACAATCATGAATACCTAACGAGATTTACAAGTGTTAGTATTAATCGAATAAGATAACTAATGTAATCATGTTAACAATTTATAATCTGATTGGAACCTCCTTTGTGTGTGGTTTCCAATTAAATAATAAGAGTTTATATTATACTTGTTTGACATACCATTAGTGGAACCTCTAACCTTAACATTTGTTGTTATCATTGTTTAACCATTACATTAATATTCCATCTCAAAGTTCTCATCTTTGTCTTCTTCTTCTCCTTCTTTTTCTTTATTATTATTTTTGTTAGTGTTGTTGTTGTTATTGTTGTTATTACTATTATTATTGTTATATTATTGTCATCTATAATTTATATAATTAACCTTTATGTGGTTCGATTTTGGTCTTACTAGATTATTTATTATTTCGACACTCCTACACTTGGGAGAAGATATCAATTTTTTAGTCGTGTCAAATTTTTGACGTCATTGTCGGGGAGGTAAGTTCTTGTATAAATTATAGTATTTATTTTTATTTTCTCTTTTTAGTTTTCTTGTATATAACTTTGTTTCTTGTCTTTTGTTTCTTCTTCTTTTGTTTTCTTTTTCCTTTTATTCTATTCCTACATGTACATGAGAGTGTGGTCATGTGCATTAAGTGGTAGACCTTGTAAGGTATCCTTATCATTTTCAAAAAATATAGCCAAAGAAGATAATCAATCACTTCATAATAAGAATAATGAGAATAACCATGTTAGAACACTTAGAGACCACATGAATCCCATAAGAACAACTGCACCATCATACATGGTTTTTTCTCCTGATGCATCTCATTTTAATTTTAAGCTAGATATTATTCAACTTTTACCTTTTTTTATGGCTTAGATTTAAAAAATCCACACTTGCATTTAAGGGAATTTGAGGAGGTTTGTAACACCTATAATGACTTAAATTGTAGCATAAACACCATTAGATTAAAGCCTTTTCGTTTTTCATTAAAAGATAAAGCTAAAATATGATTACAAAATTTAAAATGAGGATCGATTTATGCTTGGAATGAAATGCAACAACAGTTTTTAAAGAAAATTTTCCCATCTTATAAAACAAATTCTTTCAAAAGATAAATTACCATTTTCACTTAAAAACTAGAAGAAACACTTTACCAATATTGGTATAGGTATTAAGACTTGTTTAATACTTGCCGTTATCATGGTTTTGAAACATGAAGATTGGTTTTATATTTTTATGAAGGGTTAACATTTAGAGATAGGTAAATGTTTGGGTTGATGTGCAATAAAACTTTTGAAGATAGGTAAATGTTTAGGTTGATGTGCAATAAAACTTTTGAAGATAAAGACCTTGATGAAGCAATGGAGTCCTTAGACTTGTTAACTGAAAATGCTCAAAATTAGAACACCGCGGGTACTTATAAAGCACCAAGTAAAACTCAAGCTCATACATATAGTGGAGGTATGTATAACCTTAGGGAACATCATAACCTTCCAAGCCAAGTTTACAACTTTAGCTAGAAAAGTTGAGGCACTAGAATTGAAAAAGAATAGTTAATTAAAATCTCTTGAAAACATTGTGTGTCAAATATGTGAAACAAATAAACACTCAACCAATAGCTATCTAACCTTGCTTTCTTTTAAGGAATGTCTCTATGAACAAGCCCATGCTTTAAACAGTTTTCAAAGGGTCAATTATAACCCATACTCATAAACATACAACCTTATTTGGAGAAATCACCCAAATTTCGGTTGAAAGAATGATAATAACAATGCATAAACTTCACAACCACCATTTCAAGCACACTATAATTTCCTAAATTTTCATGGATATGTACCTCTTTATGCTCTACCTCCTAAAAAAAAATCTTGCGGAAACATTGCATGCATTCATTGAAAAGCAAGAGATAATCAATACTCAACTTGCTCAAAATATGATAAATTTTAAAGATACTCTTGCAAAATTGACATTTTCTCTTAGTTTTCAAGAGAAAAGTAAGTTTTCATCTCAACCACAATAAAATCCTAAGTGGCAATACAATGCAAATGCAAGTAGTTCTGGAAGTCGCACATAGATCAAGTCAAATCAGTCACTACTCTTCGTAGTAGTAAGGTTAATGAAAAACCCATGATTGAACCTTGTGAGAAAGATGATGAGTCAATCTCTAAGGGTAAAGAAGGGGTTAAATATGAAATTTACAAAGAAAAGATTAATTCTCCACCATCACTTCCATTTCCTCATGCCATGACAAAACAAAGAAAAGTCAATCACAACTCTAAAATCTTTGAAACTTTCAAACAAGTAATGATTAATATACCTTTGTTAGATGCTATTAAACAGGTTCCTTCTTATGCTAATTTTTTGAAAGATCTATGTACTGTGAAGAGAAAAATGAATGTGAAAAAGAAAACCTTTTTAGCCAAAGAAGTAAGTGTCATTCCTTATAACAATAATGCTGATTAGTACTCAAAAGTGCATTTTTATCATGGTTTTATATCATCATTTTGCACTTAAAGTATCAATAACTCCTTAACTAAAGTACATTTTATAATAATTCATCTAATAATATAGGATACCTTTAATTTGTGGTAAATGTCCATTTTAAATGCAGGCCTATCACATAAATGAAAGGATTGATTAATGACTTTAAGAACTTCAATTGTAAAAGCAAAGAGATGATCAAACTTAGAAAAGAGATGTCAGTGCAATCCAAACCGGAACACTGTTCGGTAATTGGGTCATATCTAGAGCTATAGATCTCAGATTTAGGCCTACTTTATATGGATGAAAAGGTAAGACATAGGCCTATAACTTTCAGATGGAGCCCAAGATCTAAAAAGGCCATTTTCAAGTCCAAATTATTGCAACAACAAAGAAGCCTGAATCTGTCCTCCAGC
>SRLM01001465.1:144185-215231 GCA_015708895.1 Populus ilicifolia | reverse complement strand
TTCACTCTTTAATACTTTGCTTGTTAAATGATTAATCTTGATTTATGTTGTATAACAATTGGTACAACAAATGCTTGACACTTTCATAGCCCATACTATATGGTATAACCGACTCCTGAGCTATGAAAGGAACTTGGTTGGTTGTTAACATAAGTTATAATTATGAATGCTTGATGAAATTTTTAAGTATTAGCATTAATTGAATAAGATGACTAATGTAATCATGTTAACAATCTATAATCTGATTGGAACCTCCTTTATGTGTGGTTTCCAATTGAACAATAAGAGTTTATACTATACTTATTTGAAATACCATTAGCGGAACCTCTAACCTTGACATTTGTTATTATCATTGTTTAATCTTTACTTTAATATTCTATCTCCAAGTTCTCATCATCATCATCATCTTCTTCTCTTTCTTTATTATTATTGTTGTTGTTGTTGTTGTTGTTGTTATTTATAATTTGTACAATAACCTCCCTGTGGTTCGACCCCGGTCTTGCCGGGTTATTTATTACTTCGACATTCCTACACTTGGGAGAAGACATTAATCTCTTTGTCGTGTCAAATGCTTTGAAATATAAAGACCTTAGTTGTCCTACAATTTCTTGCTTTATTAGAGAACATAAAATTGAAAAAGCCTTAGATCTTGGAATTAGTGCAAATTTATTTTCATATTCAGTTTTTTAAAGTCTCAATCTAGGTGAGTTAAAATTAACATATCTCTTTTACTTGAAAATATGTTAGTACAAGTTGATAAATTCATTTATCCTATAGATTTTGTTGTCTTAGACACACAACTTGTTGAAGCATGTAATTTATTTCCTATTATTTTAGGATGTTTGCTTCTTGCAACTTTTAATGCATTAATTAATTATATGAATGGACTGATGAAGCTATCATTGAGAAACATGACATTCGAGATGAATATTTTCAACATTTACAAGCAACCTAAAGATGATAATGATTTACAAGAAGTAGATCATATTGAAGAATTAGTTTATAATTAACGTGAATCTACTTTAAGTAAAAATAAGTTGGACGAATCTAAAGATTTATAAATGATTTATTCTTAGGAAAAAACCACTAATGAAAAATGCACCAAAAATATTGATGTAAATCTTTTGTCAAAACTAACAACAGATTCGACATCGGACATCACACCAATTGATGATTGATTGATACTTAAAAGTGTATTTTTATCAAGGTTTTATATCATCATTTTGCACTTGAAGTATTAATAATTCCTTAACTAAAGCATGTTTTATAATAATATAAGATACCTTTAATTTATGGTAAATGTTCAATTTAAATGCAGGCTTATCACATAAATGAAAGGATTGATTGATGAATTTAAGAACTGAAATTAAAAAGACAAAGAGATGGCCAAACTTCAAAAAGAAATGTCGGTGTAGTCCAAATCAGAACATTGTTCAATAATTGGATCATATCTAGAGCTGTAGACCTCAGATTTAGCTCTACTTTATATTGATGGAAAGGTAAAACATAGGCCTACAACTTTTATATGGAGCCCAAGATCTAAAAAGGCCATTTTCAAGTCCAAATTGTTGCAACAACAAACAATCCCAAATTTGTCCTCTAGCCCGAGCATTATTCAGTATTTTGGTCATATCTGGAGTTCTAGAAGTCAAAAGGAACTGATATTTTTACAAAAGAAAGCTGAGATAATTTCCTACAACTTTAATGTTTTCAAGTGGTCTAATTTTGATGTTATCAATGACGTTTTGGGTAGACAAGAAAAGATAAGGATTGTCACCAAGTCAAAAGTTGGCACCCACTTATCAGTTAGTCATCAAATCAATAGTTCTCAATTTTGGCCTATAAAAAGAGGCATTTGCCATGCATTTAGGCATCTTGGTTTCCAGATCAAGATCATGCTCTTGCTTTCTCTCTTTGTATTTTTTATAATGTTCATGCTTTGCTTTCATTAATATCAAGTTTATACCTTTCAATTCCTTTTCTTTGTTTTGGTAACTCTTATCTTATTTATGTTCTTATTTTATTTATTTATTTTTCTTTCTTTTATTATGTCTAGCTATGTTTATTATGTCAAGGTGAAAAGGTTACGTTAATGGTGTAAGAATAAGTATAGTATAAACTTAATATGGATTTTAATGTTTGATACTAACATGTTTTATATTTATTATCTTGTTCACTATTTAATAATTTGCTTGTTAAATGACTAATCTTGATTTATGTTGTATTACAATTGGTACAAGAAATGCTTGGCACTTTCATAGCCCATACTGTATGGTATAACCAACACCTGAGCTATGAAAGGAACTTGATTTGTTGTTAACATAAGTTATAATCATGAATGCTTGACAAAATTTACAAGTATTAGCATTAATTGAATAAGATAAATAATGCAATCATATTAACAATCTAAAATCCGATTAGAACCTCCTTTATGTGTGGTTTTCAATTGAATAATAAGAGTTTATACTATACTTGTTTGACATACCATTAGTGAAACCTCTAATCTTGACATTTGTTATTATCATTGTTTAATCCTTACTTTAATATTTCATCTTAAAGTTCTCATCTTTCTCATCTTCTTCTCCTTCTTTTTCTTTACTATTATTTATTATTATTAATACTAATACTACTACTACTAGTATTATTACTATTATTATTGTTGTTGTTAATTGTTATTATTGTTATCTATAATTTATACAATTAACCTCCATGTGGTTCAGCCCCGGTCTTGCCGGGTTATTTATAACTTCGACACTCCTTCACTTGGGAGAACACATCAATCTCTTAGTCGTGTCAAGTTTTTGGCACTATTGTTGGGGAGGTAAGTATTGTATAAATTATAATATTTATTTTATTTTCACTTTTCACTTTTCTTGTATATAACTTTGTTTCTTTTCTCTTGTTTCTTCTTCTTTTGTTTTCTTTTTCCTTTTATTCTATTCTTACGCGTGCATGAGAGTGTGGTCACGTACATCAAGTGGTAGACTTTGTAGGGTATCCTCATCATTTTCAAAAAATATGGCTGAAGAAGATAATCAATCACTTCAAAATGAGAATAATAAGAATAACCGTGTTAGAACACTTAGAGACCACATGAATCTCACAAGAACAAGCGCACCATCATGTATAGTTTTTCCTCCTGGTGCATCTCATTTTAATTTTAAGCCATGCATTATTCAACTTTTACCTTCTTTTTCATGGCTTAGAATTGGAGAATTCATACATGCATTTAAGGGAATTTGAGGAGGTCACACATATAATAATTTAAATTGTAGCATGAACACCATCAAATTAAAGGTTTTTCCTTTTTCCTTAAAAGATAAAGCTAAAACATGGCTATAAAATTTAAGACCAGGATCCATTCGTGCTTGAGATGAAATGCAACAACAGTTTTTAAAGAATTTTTTCCCATCTCATAGAAGAAACTGTTTTAAAAGACAAATCACCACTTTCACTCAAAAACTAGGAGAAACGTTTTACCAATGTTAGGATAAGTATCGAGACTTGCTTAGTACTTGCCCTCATTATGGTTTTGAAACATGGAGATTGGTTTCACATTTCTATGAAGGGTTAACACCTAGAGATAGGCAAATAGTTGAATTAATGTGCAATGAAACTTTTAAAGATATAGACCCTGATAAAGCAATGGAGTACTTAGACTTGTTAGCTGAAAATGCTCAAAATTGGGACATTGCGGGTACTTATGAGGCACCGAGTAAAACTCAACCTCATACATCTAGTGGAGGTATTTACAACCTTAAGGAAGATCATGACTTTCAATCCAAATTTGCATCTTTAGCTAGAAAAGTCGAGGCACTAGAATTGAAACAAGTGGTCAATTAAAATTTGTTGAAAACATTATGTGTCAAATATATGAAACAAATTAACACTCAACCAATAATTATCCAACCTTGCCTTCTTTTAAGGAATGTCTCCATGAACAAGCTCATACTTTAAACAGTTTTCAAAGAGCCAACCATAACCCATACTCATAAACATACAACTCTGGTTGGAGAAATCACCCAAATTTTAGTTGGAGAGTGAGAACAACAATGCACAAACTTCACAACCACCATTTCAAGCACACCACAATTTCTAATATTCTTATGGATATGCACCTTCTTATGCTCTACCTCCTACAAGAAATCTTAAGAAAACATTGCATGCATTCATTGAAAAGTAAGAGACAATCAATAGAGACTTGCTCAAAACATGATAAATTTTAAAGATACTCTTCCAAAATTAACATCAACTTTTAGTTTCTAAGAGAAAGGTAAGTTTCCATCTCAACTATAACAAAATCCTAAGGGGCAATACAATGCAAATGCAAGTAGTTTCGGAAGCCAACATATGGATTAAGTCAAATTAGTCACTACTCTTCGCAGTGGTAAGGTTATTGAAAAACCCTCTCTTGAACCTTATAAGAAAAATGATGAGTCAACCTGTGAGGGTAAGGAGGGGGTTGAATCTAAAAATTACAAAGAAAAGACCGATTCTGCGCCAACACTTTCATTTCCTCAAGCCATAACCAAACAAAGAAAAGTCAATCACAACTCTGAAATTTTTGAAACTTTCAAACAGGTAAGAATCAATATACCTTTGCTAGATGCTATTAAACAGGTTCCTTCCTATGCTAAATTTTTGAAAGATCTATGCACAGTGAAGAAAAAACTGAATGTGAAAAAGAAAGCCTTTTTAGTCGAGCAAAGAAGTGCTATTCTTCAAAACAATAATGCTTTGAAATATAAAGACCCTGGTTGTCCTACAATTTCCTGCTTTATTGGAGAGCATAAAATTAAAAGAGCCTTACTTGATCTTGGTGCTAGTGTGAATTTACTTCCATATTCAGTTTTTCAGAGTCTCAATCTAGGTGAGTTAAAACCAACTTCTATAACTCTTTTGCTTACCGATAGATCTGTAAAAGTGCCTAGAGGAATAGTCAACGATGTGTTAATACAAGTCAATAAATTTATTTATCTTGTGGATTTTGTTGTCTTGGACACACAATCTGTTGAAGCATGTAATTCATTTCCTATTATTTTAGGATGTTCGTTTCTTGCAACCTCTAACGCATTGATTAATTGTAGGAATGAACTGATGAAGCTATCATTTGGAAACATGACATTGGAGATGAATATTTTCAACATTTGCAAGCAACCTGGAGATAATAATGATCCACTTCTTATAAATCATTTCTAGCTAAAGATGCAAATTTGGATTGAAAGTCATGATCTTCCTTAAGGTTGTAAATACCTTCACTAGATGTATGAGGTTGAGTTTTACTAGGTGCCTTATGAGTACCCGCAGTGTCCTAATTTTGAGCATTTTCAGCTAACAAGTCTAAGTACTCCATTACTTTATCAGGATCTTTATCTTTAAAATTTTCATTGCACATCAATTCAACCATTTACCTATTATCTCTAGGTGGTAACCCTTTATAGAAATAAGAATCCAATCTCTATGTTTCAAAACCATGATGAAGGCAAGTACTAAGCAAGTCTCGATACCTAGCTCAACATTGGTAAAATGTTTCTCTTGGTTTTTGAGTGAAAGTGGTGATTTGTCTTTTGAAAGAGTTTGTTCTATGAGATGGGAAAAACTTCTTTAAAAACTGTTGTTGCATTTCATCCCAAGCATGAATAGATCCTGGTCTTAAATTTTGTAACATATTTTAGCTTTATCTTTTAATGAAAAAAGAAAAACCTTTAATCTGATGGTGTTCATGCTGCAATTTAAATTGTTATATGTGTTGCAAACCTCCTCAATTCCTTTAAATGAAAGTATGGGTTTTCCAATTCCAAGCCATGAAAAGAAGATGAAAGTTAAATAATGTCTGGCTTAAAATTAAAATGAGATGCATCGGGAGGAAAAACTTTGCATGATGGGGCGTTTGTTCTTGTGGGATTTATGTGGTCTCTAAGTGTTCTAACACGGTTATTCTCATTATTCTTATTTTGATGTGATTGATTATCTTCTTCGGCCATATTTTCTGAAAATGATGAGGATACCCTATAAAGTCTACCACTTGATGTACATGACCACATTCTCGTGCATGTATAGGAGTAGAATAAAAAGAAAAGGAAAACAAAAGAAGAAGAAACAAGAGAAAAGAAACAAAGTTATATATAAGAAAAGTAAAAAGAGAAAATAAAATAAATATTATAATTTATACAAAACTCACCTCTCCAGCAACGACGCCAAAAACTTGACATGACTAAAAGATTAATGTCTTCTTCCAAGTGCAGGGGTGTTGAAGTAATAAATTACCCAGCAAGGCCGAAGTCGAACCACAGGGAGGTTAATTATATAAATTATAAACAACAATTATAAATAACAACAATAGTAACAACAACAACAACAATAATAGTAGCAATAATAATACTAATAATACTAGTAGTACTAATAATAATAATAATAATATTAAAAATAAGAAGAAGAATAATAAAGAAGAAGAAGAAAAATTGATGAGAATATTGAGATGGAAAATTAAAGTAAGGATTAAACAATGATAACAAACAATGTCAAGGTTAGAGGATCCACTAATTGTATGTCAAACAAGTATAGTATAAACTCTTATTATGCAATTGAAAACCACACACAAGGGAGGTTCCAATTATATTATAGATTATTAATATGATTACATTAGTCATCTTATTCAATTAATGCTAATACTTGTAAATTTTATCAAGCATTCATGATTATAACTTATGTTAACAACAAATCAAGTTCTTTTCATAGCTCAGGTGTCGGTTATACCATACAGTATGGGCTATGAAAGTGCCAAGCATTTCTTGTACCAATTGTAATACAACATAAATCAAGATTAGTCATTTAACAAACAAATTATTAACGAGTGAACAAGATAACAAATATAAAACATGTTAGTATCAAACATTAAAGTTCATATTAAGTTTATACTATACTTATTCTTATACCATTAGTTTAACCTTTTCACCTTGACATAATAAACTTAGCTAGACATAATGAAAGAAAGAAAAATAGATAAATAAAATAAGAACATAAATAAGATAAGAGTCACCAAAGCAAAGGAAAGGAATTGAAAGACATAAACTTGATATTAATAAAAGCAAAATATAAACATTATAAAAAATACAAAGAGAGAAACCAAGAGCATGATCTTGATCTGGACACCAAGATGCCTAAATGCATGGCAAATGCCTACTTTTATAGGCCAAAATTGGAAACTATTGATTTGATGACTAATTGATGAGTAAGTGGCTAACTCTTGACTTGGTGCCAATCCTTATCTCCTCTTGTCTGCCCAAAACGTCATTGATAACGTCAAAATTGGAACCATTTAAAAACATGAAAGTTATAGGAAATTGTCTCAACTTTCTTGTGTAAAACATTCAGATCATTTTGACTTCCAGAACTTCAAATATGGCCAAAATACTAAACAATGCTCGAGCTGGAGGACAGATTCGGGCTTCTTTGTTGTTGATCCAATTTAAACTTAAAAATGACCTTTTTAGATCTTGAGCTCCACATGAAAGTTGTAGGCCTCTGTCTTACCTTTCCATCCATATAAAGCAGACCTAAATCTGAGATCCATAGCTCTAGATATGATCCAATTACTGAACAGTGTTATTGTTTGGACTACACCAAGATCTCTTTTCTAAGTTTGACCATCTCTTTGTCCTTTCAATTTCAGTTCTTAAATTCATCAATCAATCTTTTCATTTATGTGATAGGCCTGTATTTAAAATAAATATTTACCATAAATGAAAGGTATCTTATATTATTAGATATATTATTACAAAACATGTTTTAGTTAAGAAGTTATTAATACTTCAAGTGCAAAATGATGATATAAAACCTTGATAAAAATACACTTTTAAGTATCAATCACACCCCTCAACTAGTTATTACTAGCTCCTAGTAATCAAAGCATTAAAATAGAAAAATACTTTGCAAATTCCACAAAGCAAGGTAGTCATAATTTAACTTCTATTAATTTATCTAGATAAACAAACTCTCATTAAATTTATATTGATTAGTACTCAAAAGTGCATTTTTATCATGGTTTTATATCATTATTTTGCCCTTGAAGTATCAATAACTCCTTAACTAAAGTACGTTTTATAATAATCTATCTAATAATATAAGATACCTTTAATTTGTGGTAAATGTTCATTTTAAATGCAGGCCTATCACATAAATGAAAGGATTGATTGATGACTTTAAGAACTTCAATTGCAAAGGCAAAGAGATGATCAAACTTAGAAAAGAGATGTCGGTGCAATCTAAATCAGAACACTGTTTAGTAATTGGGTCATATCTGGAGCTATAGATCTCAGATTTAGGTCTACTTTATATGGATGGAAAGGTAAGACATGGGCCTACAACTTTTATATGGAGCCCAAGATCTAAAAAGGCTATTTTCAAGTCCAAATTGTTGCAACAATAAAGAAGCCCGAATCTGTCTTCCAGCCCGAGCACTATTCAGCATTTTGGCCATATTTGGAGTTCTACAAGTCAAAATGAGATGAAGTTTTTACACAAGAAAGTTGAGACAATTTCCTAGAACTTTCATGTTTTCAAGTGGCTCTAATTTTGACGTCATCAATGATGCTTTAGGCAGATAAGAGGAGATAAGGATTGTCACCAAGTCAAGGGTTGGCCATCTACTCAGCAATTAATCATCAAATCAATAGTTCATCAAATCAATAGTTCCCAATTTTGGCCTATAAAAGGAGGCATTTGCCATGCATTTAGGTATCTTGGTGTCCAGATCAAGATCATGCTCTTCCTTTCTCTCTTTATATTTTTTGTAATGTTTATGCTTTGCTTCCATTAATATTATGTTTATGCCTTTCATTTCCTTTCCTTTACTTAGTTAACTTTTATGTTCTTATTTTGTTTATCTGTTTTTCTTTCTTTCATTATGTCTAGCTAAGTTAATTATGTCAAGGTGAAAAGGTTACACTAATGGTGTAAGAATAAGTATAATGTAAACTTAATATGGACTTTAATGTTTGATACTAACATGTTTTATATTTGTTATCTTGTTCACTTTTTAATACTTTGCTTGTTAAATGACTAATCTTGATTTATGTTGTATAACACTTGGTACAACAAATGCTTGACACTTTCATAGCCCATACTGTATGGTATAACCGACACCTGAGCTATGAAAGGAACTTGATTTGTTGTTAACATAAGTTATAATCATGAATGCTTGACGAGATTTACAAATATTAGCATTAATAGAATAAGATGACTAATGTAATCATGTTAACAATTTATAATCTGATTTGAACCTCCTTTATGTGTGGTTTCCAATTGAATAATAAGAGTTTATATTATACTTGTTTGACATACAATTAGTGGAACCTCTAACCTTGACATTTGTTATTATCATTGTTTAATCCTTACTTTAATATTTCATCTCAAAGTTCTCATCATCTTCTTCTTCTTCATTATTATTGTTATTGTTATTGTTATTGTTGTTGTTATTATTATTATTGTTGTTGTTGTTGTTGTTGTTACTATTATTGTTGTTATTATTATTGTTGGTGTTGTATTATTGTTATTTATAATTTGTACAATAACCTCCCTGTGGTTCGACCCCAGTCTTGCCGGGTTATATATTACTTCGACACTTCTGCACTTGGGAGAAGACATCAATCTTTTCGTCGTGTCATATATACCTACTCAATACCTCTTAACAAGATATTCATAAACCTTTCTTTTGTACTCAATGTATCAACACATAATTATAGAGCTTTTTTTGGAAGAAAACAAAAATTTTATTCTAATGTTTAAGGTTAACTTTCTTGAGTTGAGATTATTATTTTTTTCTTGTTTTTTCTTCGTTTTTTTAAAATATATATACATATAATTTAAAAACATCATGCATCTTTAACCCTTGTAACGAGCTTTTAGCTAATGACTCCCAGATTAGTTAGTCTTAGGGCATTAGGTGTTAAGACACCCCTACGAGCTTAGTAGCTCGGGTCGCAGATACTAATATGTAGATAGTGCAATGTTGGATTTCCTTAAGCTTTTCTCGCCAACTTATGTAACAAGCGTTAGGCCAATAGCTCCCAAGTCAGTTGACTTTATGGTATTAGGTGTTAAAACACCCCTTCGGACTTAATTGCTTAGATTAGGGAGGCTACAAAACCAAACTTATTTATATTTATATTTTTATTATTATTATTTATTTTTCTTTTTTCTTTTTTTCTTTTTTTAATTATATACTATCTCTTTTCCTTAGTTGTTTCCTTTAACAAAAGAACATAAATAATATAATAATCCAATATGCAACCCACAATCATATGTTTAAATTGTGTGTGTGTAAATTAAGGTTTAAGAATACATGTTAAATAAGTATTTGAGCATAATTAAGTGATAACAATGCGAGAGTTTGTAAATCTAAATATTTTAAGAAGCATTATGATAGACCTTGTTACAAATAGTTACTAAGAAGCGTCTCAAGAGTCATAAAAAGTTCTCCTTACTCTGCCATCATAGTAACAACAATTTTGCACATACTTTATGAAATAGAAAACACAGTTAGTTTTTTTTTAGCTACTACCCTCTCCCCCCAACTAACGAGACATTGTCCTCAATGTTTAAAGGTAGAAAGATAGAGTATAGAAGATATCACCTGAAAGAATAAACACTAACAAACATGAAACACACTAGAACAAATATAAGAAACAACAAAACACAATAATAAAACCAAAAGACATAAAGATTCACAAATGAAGGCTCAAATCCAATCTAAGCTTTTTACAGCTTTTCTTAGTTGATCAATTTATGCGACTCATGGAAGGATCAATTACAGGAATGAAAGATTGTAGTTGGTTAATCAATTGTTCAGCAGTAACAGCAGAGATTATGATTTATCGTGTAGAAGATGTTAGAAATTTCTCTTCCACAACATGATTAAGAAAAGACAACAACTTATTATAATAACCATTAACATTTAACAAACCTATGAGTTTATGATGAATGTGCAATTGGGCCCAAGAGAAAATATGAAAGATTTCTTCCAATGTGCATAGACCACCTAGGAAAGCAATGAAGGCATCAACATGGTTAAACATTGCATTCATTCAATTTGATATTATGGAGACCTGTAGTTCCTCTCTAATTTTTTTTCCAATGATGTCCCCTTGTGCCCAAGCTTCGGGGACGACCCCCAAAACTTGACTACCTCCTAAAAATATAGCTATTAACACACCTCTCATTAACCTAAGACTGCCTCCCCCATACACTAAATGAATCTTTCTCTCAGCTAGCACTTGACCAAGATGATTTGCTAATTCTCAAAACTCTTCTTTTCCAGGATTAGATCCACTGAAATCACAAATATTTCTTATATGATGACCTGAGGGACTTGCCATTTCTACACACTTCTGTATTTGTTGAATGTATGGGTTGAGTAGAAATGAAAGGAAAGAAAAGAGAATTTTATAGATGAGAAATTAAAAAAGCAATCATACCACCTATATGTAGGCTAGCTGGAGTCTCTCTCTCACACACACTCTCTCTCTCTTTATTTATTTACTTTTTAAAAGCATGTGTATGTACAGGTAGTTGTGATTGTGGCTCACGTCTTCCCTTGGTTTTATGTCCAAGAACGACTTAAACGCCCTTTATAGGTCAGGGATAAGCTTCCCATCTAGTTTTCTTAAAACCTGGCAAATAAGGGCTTTTTTAGTCAAATTTCCAAGACTAAGTTGATCATGTTTTTTTATGAAATAGTGGTCATAAATCATGAATTGCACGATATACATCTCTATTAAGATGTGTCTCAAGAGTTAATAGAAGATTATCTAAAGACTCTTTACTCAGGCCATCCTTAATAAATTGTATTTTATCTTCACGGTTTATAGATACCATTCCTAAAAAACAACATTATGCATTACAAGTCCATCTAGCACATCGATGACAGTCTTTCAGTCGCTTTGCATGACATTTCTTTGCAAAAATGCTTTACCCATTCCCAACATATGTGAAATGAAGGAGGTAAAGGACTCACCTGATAATCGGACCTTTGCTTCAATCAACCAACAAATATCTTCAGGAATTCTATGATTCATTAACAATCTCAATCTTACACATCTATGATGTAACCATATTATTCGATAGTTTCACCCATATTTACCTAATGTTTTGTCCATGTTTTATATGTAAAATGCCTTTATATTCTTTGTTTTATGTTTTGAAGGCATTTTTGGATGAAAAATGCAAAAAGGAGTAAATTGGAGATAATTAGCAGATTTGATGTTCAATCGATGTTTTGTACAGAGCGTGAGTTCTAGACATCGAAATGAAGTGATTCTAGTGGCATTCAAAAGCTATTATCTATACCTTTCCAGAAATATAATGCAAGAAAAATAAAAAGAGGAAGATCATGGAAATCACATCCTTCAAAGTCAAATCTCGCATTCTACCACTGTTGACCTTTGTCTATTCAAAATTCAATATGTGGAGCTATAGAAGTCCAATTTATACAAACTCAATTTTTTTGGATTTTGAACTCAAAGGTCTGTAAACACTCCAAATTTCATCCAAAAATGATGTCATATGAGGGAGATATGATTTTTCAAAGATGACAACTGAATTCTGCCAGCAATCAGGTTTCATTTTGAAACTTCTAAACCGTCATCCAAGGTTTTATATCATTAATTTAGCTCCTCTAAGTCAGAGTTTGAAGATTTCATGCAAGGCTATTTCTTTTTTTCAGGAAAAATAGTTATTGAAGTACTCAAATGTCAATTGTCAACTTAAGGGAGGACTACTTTGTAAATTAGGAACTAGGGTTTCTTAGCATATAAAAAGAAAGAGAGAAAGGAGACAAGGGGGCAGTAGCCAGAAGTTAAGAAACACAAATTCTCTCCTCTACAAACCGAAAAAATCATGCTCTTTTTATTCTTTACGAGTAGTTGTTCAATAGTTATACAAGACTAAGCTCTTTTCTTGGTTGCAAGGACACAACAAACCTTCGGATTTCAAGAACCGTGAGATTTATTCTTCCTTTTATTTTCAGTTTATATTATGAATAAGTATGACTGTTTTCCTATACATATTTTCTATGATTGTTGTTGATAATTGCTAGAGCGGAACTCTAAGTTATTATTGTGAATAATTTATTGCTAAGTTTGATATCAAAACCGGAGTTGTGATGTATGAACTTGTGAAGCAACTATGCTTGATAATTATGGCGGAACTACATTATTAAATTTAGGGAGAACACTTAAATATCTAGTTCTTAGGGTTGTCATTAAACTAAATCATTAATGTGAACATTGTGATTATTTGTTGGTTAGGGTTAGTTATACGGCGGATCCGTTAATTAACCAACATTAAAAAAAGATAAAAATTTAGAATATAAATTGTAGTTTTGTTTCAAGGATCGGTTCTAATTTTTGTTGGTGGATGTGTGTTTTCAACCAAGGTTTGTTTTCTGGATAAATTTTGAGGTCAATTGATTTTGTTTGCTAGTTTAATTTCTTCCATAGTTTAGATCATTACAAATCAAAACCCCCCAATTGCATAACGTATAGCATAAAAATTTGAACTAAATCTTCCTTGTGGGATCGATCCCTTGCTTGCTCTATACTATCTTGTGTGTTATGTTTTAAGCTAGGGTAATTAATTTGTGCAACCACGACATTGCAACAAATTTTGGCGCTGTTGCTGAGGAAGTAATTTTAGTTGATTTTTGTGCTTGTATTGTTATTTTTAGTTGCTGTGATTTTTTATTTATATTTCTAGAAAAAAAAAGAGAAATAGAATTTTTGCTTGCGGTGGCGGTACTATTCAAAACGGAATTGTTTGTGGAATTAGGTTTCAGCTTCTCCTTTCCTGAAGGAAAACAACGTTCTGAACAAGACTAGTAGTATACTACTAGCCCACCCTATTGAGGCCAAATTCCCCTATTTTCTAAGCTTTTAAGGTAGTTTTAGTTTTCTAGCGTAGGATTTTCATACAATTTGAATTGTTTTTGGTCTCTTGTGTGATTGGTTTCTTTTGAGTTTTCTTGATGATTTATGTCAGTAATCAAATTCATGTGCATTTGGATCTCAAAATAGAAAAAAGTTTACGCAAGAAAGCTCGCCTCAACACCATGGCTATTGCACGACAACAAACACTCAAGAAGCTTGCTGCTCCTAATGTGGAAAATCAGCCACTATACATAAACATTGACAATAATGTAAACTTTGAGCTCAAATCTGGTTTTATACATTTGTTACCAACATTTAATGGTTTTGCAGGAGAAGATCCTCATACTCATCTCAAGGAGTTCCATATGGTTTGTGTTGGCATGAAACCAAATGGAGTTGATGAAGAACAAGTTAAGTTGAAAGCTTTCCTTTTCTTTTTAAAAGGGGCAGCAAATGCATGACTTTTCTCTATTCTTCCAGGATCTATTGGAACTTGGAATGCCATGAAAAAGATTTTCCATGAGAAGTATTTCCCAGCATCTCGAGTTGCCAACATAAGGAAAGAAATATGTGGGATTCAACAATCTCATGGAGAGACACTCTCCGAGTATTGGGAAAGATTTGAGCAACTATGCATTCAATGCCATCATCATCAAATACCCAATCAACTGCTCATTCAATATTTCTATGAAGGATTGATGCCTACTGACCATAGTATCATTGATGCTGCAAGTGGAGGCGTATTGGTGGATAAGACACCCGAGGCTGCACGTTAATTGATCTCAAACATGGTAGCTAACTCAAAACAGTTTGGCACTCGTGGAGACTTCTCCAACAAACGAGTAAATGAGGTAAGTATTTCTAACCTTGAAAATAAAGTTAATGATCTTACTTCTCTTATGCTTTCTTTGGCTTGTGGAAATGTGCAGCAGGTGAAAGTTTGTAGCATATGCTCCTTATAAAGACATGCTTCGGATGTGTGCCCAACAATGCAAAAAGATTACATTGAATAAGCTCAAACAATTGATGGAGCATTCAACGGACAGCCCCAGCATAAATATGATCCCTTTTCCAACACGTACAATCCTGGATGGAGAGATCATCCCAACTTACGCTATGGCAACCCATCCCAACAAGGTAATCAAGGCCGATAATTCCATCCCAATGGATTTCAGCCCCAACAGAATTATCAAGTAAGACAACCCCTCCATTCATAAACTCCAATATTACGGGGTCATCATCCAATGACGATATAAAGATGATGAAAAATTTGGCTTCTAATACTGTTACCTTGCAACAAAATATCATGTCTTTTTAACATGAAACAAGGTCAAGTATTCACAACTTAGAGAAGCAAATGGGGCAAGTAGCTTCAAGTGTAGGGAAATTGGAGTCACAAATGAATGGAAAATTGCCTTCCTAAGCATTGAATCCAAAACAGAATGTTAGTGCGATCATGCTGAGAAGTGGGAAAGAACTTGAAGAGAAAAGGTCAAAAGAAATTGAGATGGAGGAAGAAGAAAAGATAGAAACTGAATTGAGTACAAAGAAGGAACATCATCCTCCTCCACAAACTAAAACATCGAGCAACACTCCAAAAGTAACTCCTCACTCAATGAATTCCAGTTTTAAAGCAATTCCACCCTTTCCTATGAGTTCTTTTAGGTCAAAGAAAGAGGACAAAGAAAAAGAGATTTTAGAGGTTTTCAAAAAAGTAGAACTCAACATTTCTTTGCTTGATGCTATCAAGCAAATTCCCAAGTATGCTAAATTTTTGAAGGAGTTGTGTACTACCAAGAGAACTTTCAAATTAAAAGGTCATGAAATGGTAAGTATGGGTGAAGTTATGTCTGCTATTGTTCAAAAGAATATGCCTTTAAAGCAAAAGGACCTAGGTGCGTTTACTATCCCATGTGTTATTGGTAATGCTAGTTTTAAGAGGGCCTTATGTGATTTATGTGCATCCATTAATGTTATGCCCAAACATATTTATGATTCTCTTAGTCTTGTGCCTTTGCATAAAACTAGCATTATAATATAACTTGTGAATCGTAGTTTCGTTTACCCACTTGGTGTGATAGAGGATGTCCTAGTCAAGATTGATACTTTGGTTATTCCATGTGACTTTTATATTCTTGATATGGAACATGATTCTTGTGATTCATCAACTAGCACTCCTATATTGTTTGGAAAACCATTCTTGAAAACTGCCAACACAAAGATTGATTGTGGTAAGGATACCTTGTTTATGAAGGTAAGAGATGAAAAAATTGAATTCAATTTTCATGATGCAATGAAATATCCATATAACAATGTTTATTCTATCACATGCTATGACCAAATTGATAAGTGTGTGTAGCAAGTTTGTGATTTTGATTGCGAAGATAGATTAAGCATAGCTTTGAGCCATGGCTATGATTTCACCAAGATAGAAGAGATGGAAAGGCACATATGTGTTCCCCAAAACATGCACGAATCAGTATTGGCCTTACAAGCTTTACAAACCGTTCCCCATGGTAATGTCTTTATTGATTTATTACTCTCACATAAAAAGCTTTTGCCATCTATTTTACAGGCCCTCGAGTTAGAATTAAAACCTTTGCCCGATAATTTGAAGTATGTATTCATTGGCGACAATAATACACTTCCCGTTATCATAGCAAAGGGTTTGACAAGTATACAAGAGGAAAAACTTGTGAAGTTGTTGTGTGATCACAAAACGGCCATTGGATGGACTTTAGCTAACATCAAGGGCATTAGTCCCTCAATGTGTATGCATCATATACTATTTAAGGGCAACACAAAACCAACAAGGGATATCCAAATAAGGTTAAACCCACTTATGATGGAGGTAGTGAAAGCTAAAATTTTAAAATTGTTAGAATGCGCCAATCCATGTGGTACCTAAAAAGACCAGAATCACGTTGGTGAAAAACAAAAATGATGAGCTCATTCCTACTCACATCTCGAGTGGATGGAGAATGTGTGTTGATTACAGAAAGCTCAATCTTTCTACACACAAAGATCATTTCTCGTTACCATTCATAGATCAAATGTTTGAACGCCTAACAGGTAAGTCTTTTTATTGCTTTCTTGATGGATATAGTGGATACAATCAGATTGTTATTAATCCTGAGGATCAAGAAAAAACTACATTTACTTGTCCAATTAGTACATATGTATATAGAAGAATGCCTTTTGGTCTTTGTAATGCTCTTGCAACTTTTTAAAGATGCATCATGAGTATTTTTTCTGACTATGTTGAAAGAATAATCGAGGTTTTTATGGATGATTTCATGGTGTATGGTGATTCTTTTGATGTCTAGAAAATTTATCTTTGATCCTAAAAAGGTGCATTGAAACAAACCTTGTCTTGAACTATGAAAAATGTTATTTTATGGTAGAACAAGGAATAGTTCTTGGGCATGTTGTGTCTTCACGTGGATTACAAGTTGATAAAGCTAAGATAGATGTTATTTCATCATTGCCTTACCCCTCATGTGTGAGGGAAGTTCGTTCTTTTCTAGGTCATGCAGGTTTCTATTGACGCTTTATCAAAGATTTCTCGAAGATTACAACACCTTTGTGGATTTTGTGTTTGATCAAGCCTGTAAAGATGCCCATGATGAGCTTAAGAGATGTGTCACATCTGCCCCTATCATCCAACCACCAAATGGGATGAACCTTTTGAGATAATGTGTGATGCAAGTAACTGTACGGTAGGAGTTGTGCTTGGGCAAAGACTTGGGAAGAATTTGCATGTTATTGCCTATGCTTCTCATATGTTGGATGGAGCATAATGCAATTACTATACAACTAAAAAGGAACTTTTTACAGTGGTGTTAGCTTTTGAAAAATTCAGGTTATATCTACTTGGTACAAAAGTCATTATTTTTACTGACCATGCAGCTTTCAGGTATCTTTTGAAGAAGAAGGAGTCCAAACCAAGACTGATTAGGTGGATCTTGCTTTTACAAGAATTCAATCTTGAGATCAAAGATAAAAAAAGCTGTCGAAAACCATGTGGCTGATCACTTGAGTCGATTAAGGACCGAGGATATTCCAATTGAAACAATAAGAGAAACATTTCCTGATGAACAGTTGTATATGTTGCACTCCTCTACAAGACCATGGTATGCTGATTTGGTGAACTATTTAGTCACTAAAAAATTCCCTCCAGGTTTGTCTACATCCCAAAAGGACAAGTTACGAGCTGATGCTAAATATTATTTTTGGGATACTCCTTACTTGCGAAAATTTTGTATGGATTAAGTAGTAAGGAGATGTGTACCATAGGATGAATTTCATTTCATTCTCACTTTTTGTCATTCTCATTCTTGTGGTGGGCATTTTGGAGCAAAAAGAACAACCCACAAGGTACTTGAAAGTGGTTTCTATTGGCCTTTTATTTTTAAAGATGCATATCACTTTTGCAAATCATGTGAAAAATGCCAAAGAACAGGTAATATCACTCATAACAATCAAATGCCTTTAACAAATATTCTTGTAAGTGAAATTTTTGATGTTTGGGGTATTGACTTTATGGGTCCATTTCCTTCTTCTTTTGGAAATCTTTATATTCTTCTTGTTGTTGATTATGTGTCCAAATGGATTGAGGCGAAAGCCACATGAACTAATGATGTTAAGGTTGTTTTAGATTTTGTCAGGACTCACATATTTGATAGGTTTGACATCCTTAAAGCTATCATGAGTGATCGTGGCACTCATTTTTGCAATCGTTCCATGGAAGCATTGCTGCGCAAATATCATATGACTCATCAAACATCCACAGCATATCATCCACAAACAAATGACCAAGCTGAAATTTCCAATCGAGAAATCAAGTCCATTTTGGAGAAAACAGTGCAACCTAACCGACGAGATTGGAGTCTATGCCTTGGAGATGCACTTTAGGCTTATAGGAATGTCACCTTATAAAATGATTTATGGGAAAGGATGTCATCCGCCGGTGGAGCTTGAACACAAAGTTTTTTGGGCCATTAAACAATGCAATATGGATTATGATGCTGCTGGGATTGCAAGAAAATTGCAACTGCAAGAGTTGGAAAAAATTCAAAATGATGCTTACGAGAATGCAAGGATTTACAAAGAAAAGACTAAGAATCTTCTTGACCGAATGCTTACAAGAAAGGAATTTCATGTTGGAGACAAAGTCCTTTTTTGTCATTCACGTTTGAAACTTTTTCCTGGAAAATTGCGCTCTCGTTGGATTGGATCCTTTGTTGTTTCTAATATTTTTTCTTATGGTGCAGTTAAAATTACAAGTTTAGAAACCAGTAAAGTGCTCAAGGTCAATGGACATTGTTTGAAACCTTTCTATAAAAGGTTGGATGGTAGAACTCACCGCTTCTGTAGAGTTAGTTGAACCAATCTATGAAGAATAAGCATGCCACATGTCAAGCCAATAACATAAAACAAAAGCGCTTACTAGGAGGCAACCCAGCACACAAAAAGAAAAATCAGATTTGCTTTCTTTTTCCTTATCTTTTACTTTTTTGTATTTTAATTTATTTTATGTCATTTTCTTATGTTCCTTTGCTTTTATTTCAACATTGAGGACAATGTTGTGTTTTAAGTGTTGGGGTATTGGAAGAATTTTTATTTTTTTTATTTTAGTTTTCTTTGTTGTTCTTAAAAAAAATTGTGTTTGATCTTTTTAACTCCCATTGGTTTTTGAGATAATGAGTATTATGTATGAGAATTAATTGAGATAGATGAAGATATAAATCAAATGAAAGAGTATGCATGCAAATTTTAAGGTTTAATTGGTTTAGAGATTGACTTTGAGAATATGCCATGTTGATTTTATAGTGTTATACCACTGTAAGTTTCTGAGCCTTTAACATTGTATTCTTTGAGTGTGCATTCTTTCAATGATATGTATCTCTAGAACTTGCTTCATATCTTATTGAGATTATATTCCATTACGAATATACATGAAGATGATAAAGGCAATAGGAATTTTAAAGCACTTGAACCAAAAAGCCAACCTAAAGCATATTATCCATAGTGAGATCCTTTTGAGCTTGTTTATCTTTTCTTTACTTTATCCATGTATAAGCCTTAACTTTATATATATTTTCCTTTTCCCTGGCCAAGGATTAGTAGAGCATGTATTTGTGATACTTCATGGAATTATGGTTGGAAATTATGTGAAAAGACAGAAGAAGTGTTGCTTGATGAAAGATGGGCAAAATTACAAAAAAAAAAAAGAAAAAAAGAAGAAAAAAAATGTTCCTTTATGTTCTTAAGATTTTATGTTAAAAGAGCTTAAAATCAAAAGGAGTTAAGCATTAGTGATTAAAGATGAAAAATTTATGAGCTTTAATGGAATATCTTATTTGAAATATCATTTTTCAGATTGCTCTACTTTCTTTGATTTGAACCTTTTCTTTTACTCTCTTTTACCTCACCTTAACCTTAGCCCCGATACTATCGGAAAATAAGACCTTTTGATTCATGCATTGTTTGTAATATGTTAGTAATGGAGATGAGATTGAAAAACAAGTCTATGGTATAACATACTTTTTGATTGAATTTGAGAGATTTAAACACATAAACCCTAAACACATGAGTGTTGGAGTGTATATCAATGAAAGGACCTATCACTTCGGCATGACATAGATTACATTTAAATCCGGATGATTGATTGAATTTTGAAGTTTGCTTGTAAACAAATTCATAAAAATTTATTTATTTTATCCTTTTTTATTATATTCTTATTTATAATGCTTGTACTCTTGGACATTGATGGGAGATTAAGAGATTGATCATGGTTATTTTCAATTTAATTTTATTTATCCTTTCTTGAGGACGAGAAAGAGCTAAGTGTGGGGGTATTTGATGTAACCATATTATTCGATATTTTCACCCATATTTACCTAATGTTTTGTCCATGTTTTATATGTAAAATGCCTTGATATTCTTTGTTTTATGTTTTGAAGGCACTTTTGGATGAAAAATGCAAAAAGGAGTAAATTGAAGATAATTAGCAGATTTGATGTTCATCGATGTTTTGTACAGAGCGTGAGTTCTAGACATCGAAATGAAGTGATTCTAGTGGCATTCAAAAGCTATTATCTATACCTTTCCAGAAATATAATGCAAGAAAAATAAAAAGAGGAAGATCATGGAAATCACATCCTTCAAAGTCAAATCTCGCATTCTAACACTGTTGACCTTTGTCTATTTAAAATTCCATATGTGGAGCTATAGAAGTCCAATTTATACAAACTTAATTTTTTTGGATTTTGAACTCAAAGGTTTGTAAACACTCCAAATTTCATCCAAAAATGATGTCATATGAGGGAGATATGATTTTTCAAAGATGACAACTGAATTCTGCCAGCAATCAGGTTTCATTTTGAAAATTCTAAACCGTCATCCAAGTTTTTATATCAGCAATTTAGCTCCTCTAAGTCAGAGTTTGAAGATTTCATGCAAGGCTATTTCTTTTTTTCAGGTAAAATAGTTATTGAAGTACTCAAATGTCAATTATCAACTTAAGGGAGGACTACTTTGTAAATTAGGAACTAGGGTTTCTTAGCATATAAAAAGAAAAAGAGAAAGGAGACAAGGGGGGCAGCAACCAGAAGTTAAGAAACACAAATTCTCTCCTCTACAAACCCAAAAAATCATGCTCTCTTTATTCTTTATGAGTAGTTGTTCAATAGTTATGCAAGGCTAAGCTCTTTTCTTGGTTGCAAGGACACAACAAACCTTCGGATTTTAAAAACCGTGAGATTTATTCTTCCTTTTATTTTCAGTTTATATTATGAATAAGTATAATTGTTTTCCTATGCATATTTTCTATGATTGTTGTTGATAATTGCTAGAGTGGAACTCTAAGTTATTATTGTGAATAATTTATTGCTAAGTTTGATATCAAAACCGGAGTTGTGATGTATGAACTTGTGAAGCAAGTAACCTTGATAATTATGGCGGAACTACATTATTAAATTTAGGGAGAACACTCAAATATCTAGTTCTTAGAGTTGCCATTGAACTAAATCATTAATGGGTACATTGTGATTATTTGTTGGTTAGGGTTAGTTATACGGCGGATCCGTTAATTAACCAACATTAAGAAAAGATAAAAATTCAGAATATAAATTATAGTTTTGTTTCAAGAATCGGTTCTAAGTTCCGTTGGTGGATGTGTGTTTGCAACCAAGGTTTGTTTTCTTGATAAATTTTGAGTTCAATTGATTCTGTTTACTAGTTTAATTTCTTCCATAGTTTAGATCATTACAAATCAAAACCCCCCAATTGCATAACGTATAACATAAAAATCTGAACTAAATCGACCCTTTGCTTGCTCTATACTATCTTGTGTGTTGTGTTTTAAGCTAGGGTAATTAATTTGTGTGACCACGACATCGCAACAATCTAGTATGGTAAATTTTTGTAATCACATTCTGAGGTAGAGCGGAAAAATACTTTTTTAATTTTTCAAGATTAGTGTCCATTTTCAAATGAGAATTGGAAGAGAGATTCAAAGAATTGCACAAATATATACACAAATATAAGTTATTGTGGGAAACTAAAAGATCCAACTTAAGTCATAGAGTATCGTTATCTGCCATTTGATTAGGGTGAGAGAAACTAGCAAAAATCACTCTAAAAGAAACACAAAAACAATGTGAGAAAAACAAAATAATCAACCTTTATCTACGAGATCATTCAAACCAGTTGATTCATTTTCACTAGAAAAATTATCAAAGCAAGCTTTCAAATGATGTCCATTTTCCTTAAAAACATTGTCAATCATTGAATTCGCAATATCACAGGCCTCACAAGGATTGCTCCATCTTGATCTTAGCTCTCTAGGAAATGAATAGAGTTGAGAAGTATAAAATAAAACGTTTTGACCAGTATCAACTTTTTGACAATTTTTACACGTTTTGTAGAATGCATGGGTGTCCTTGAATATGGTGGGCCAATAAAATCTATTTTGAAAGATTTCTGCAACTGTCTTTTTTTACGAGAAATAACTTCCATATACTTTAGAATGACAAAGTTTAATGACACTACTTACCTCATTGTCTGGAATGAATCTTTGAAATATTTGATCAAGACAATATTTGAATAAGTTAGGGTTATCACAATAAAAGTTTTTCACTTCATTCAAAAACTTTTCTTTGTCTTGGTTACTCCAATCAACTGGCAAATCTCCTAAACTAAGAAAATTGATATTTTTATCATACCAAGGCATTGGATTAAGAGAAAGTAAGGATTTATTAAGAAAGTAATCATCAATCAGTGTGATGTCAGATGTTGAATTTGTTGTCACTTTTGATAAAAGATCCGCATCAATATTTTCAGTGCCTTTTTCATTCTTGATTTCTTCCTGATTGGTCATGGCATGAGAAAATAGAAGTGTTGGAGGAGAATCAATCTTTTATTTACAATGTCGGATTCAATCCCTTCCTTACCCTGAGAGATTGACTCATCATCAAAAGGTTCAAGAATTAGTTTTTGAATAACCTTACCACTACAAAGAGTAATGACTGATTTGACTTGATCCATGTGTTGACTTCCAAGACTACTTGCATTTACATTGTATTGCCCCTTGAGATTTTGTTGTGGTTAAGATGGAAACTTACCTTTCTCTTGAAAACTAAAAGTAGATGTGAATTTTGCAAGAGTATCTTTAAAATGTGTTATGCTTTGAGCAAGTTGAGGTTGATTGTTTCTTGCTTTTCAGTGAACGCACACAAAGTTTCCTCAAAATTCCTTTTAGGAGGTGGAGCATAAGGAGGTGCATATCCATAAGAATTTTGGAAATTATAGTGTGCTTCAAACGGTGGTCGTGAAGTTTGTACATTGCTGTTTCTCACTCTTTCAACTAAAATTTGGGTGATTTCTCCAACTAGAGTTGTATGTTTGCGAGTATAGGTTGTGGTTGGGCTTTTGGAAACTATTTAAAGCATGAGCTTGTTCATGGAGACATTCTTTAAAAGAAAGCAAGGTTAGACAATTATTGGTTAAGTGTTCATTTGATTCACATATTTGACACACAATGTTTTCAACAGATTTTAATTGACCATTCCTTTTCAATTCTAGTGCCTCGACTTTTCTAGCTAAAGATGCAAACTTGGCCTGAAGGTTATGATTTTCCCTAAGGTTGTACATACCTCCACTAGATGTATGAGGTTGAGTTTTACTCGGTGCCTCATAAGTACCCGCGATGTCCTAATTTTGAGCATTTTCAGCTAACAAGTCTAAGCACTCCATTGCTTCATCAGGATCTTTATTTTCAAAATTTCCATTGCACATCAATTCAACCATTTACCTATTATCTCTAGGTGTTAACCCTTCATAGAAATGTGAATCCAATCTCCATGTTTCAAAACCATTGGTAAAATGTTTCCCCTGGTTTTTTAGTGAAAGTGGTAATTTGTCTTTTGAAAGAGTTTATTCTATGAGATGGGAAAAATTTCTTTAAAAATTATTGTTACATTTCATCCCAAACACGAATGGATCCTGGTCTTAAATTTTGTAGCCATGTTTTAGCTTTGTCTTTTAATGAAAAAGGCAAAAGCTTTAATCTAATGGTGTTCATGCTACAATTTAAATTATTATATGTGTTACAGACCTCCTCAAATTCCCTTAAATACAAGTACGGATTTTCCAATTCAAAGTCATGAAAAAAAGGTAAAAGTTGAATAATGTTTGGCTTAAAATTAAAATGAGATGCATCAAGAGGGAAAACTATACATGATGGCACACTTGTTCTTGTGGGATTTATATGGTCTAGAAGTGTTCTAGCATGGTTATTCTCATTATGAAGTGATTGATTATGTTCTTTAGCTATATTTTCTGAAAATGATGAGGATACCCTACAAAGTCTACCACTTAATGTACGTGACCACACTTTCATGCACGTGTAGGAATAGAATAAAAGGAAAAAGAAAACAAAAGAAGAAGAAACAAAAGAAAAAAAACAAAGTTATATACTAGAAAAGTGAAAAGAGAAAATAAAATAAATATTATAATTTATACAAAACTTACCTCCCCAGCAATGGTGCTAAAAGCTTGACACGACTAAAAGATTTATGTCTTCTCCCAAGTACAGGATTGTCGAAGTAATAAATAACCGGCATGACCGAGGTCGAATCATAGGGAGGTTAATTGTACAAATTATAAACAACAACAATAGTAACAATAACAACAACTATAATAATAATAGTAGTAGTAGTAGTAAATAAAGAGAAGAAGAAGAAGATGATGAGAACTTGAAGATAGAATATTAATGTAAGGATTAAACAATGATAATAACAAATGTCAAGGTTAGAGGTTCCACTAATTATATGTCAAACAAGTATTAGAGGTTCCAATAATGGTATGTCAAACAAGTATAGTATAAACTCTTATTAATTAAAAACCACACACAAAGGAGGTTCCAATTGGATTATAGATTGTTAACATGATTACATTAGTCATCTTATTCGATTAATGCTAATACTTGTAAATCTCATCAAGCATTGATGATTATAACTTAGTTAACAACAAATCAAGTTCTTTTCATAGCTCAGATGTCGCTTATACCATGCAATATGAGTTATGAAAGTGACAAGCATTTGTTGTACCAAGTGTTATACAACATAAATCAAGATTATCATTTAATAAACAAAGTATTAAAGAGTGAACAAGCTAACAAATACAAGACATGTTAATATCAAACATTAAAGTCCATATTAAGTTTATACTACACTTATTCTTACACCATTAGTGTAACCTTTTCACCTAGACATAATAAACTTAGCTAGACATAATGAAAGAAAGAAAAATAAATAAACAAAAGAAAAACATAAATAAGATAAAAGTTAACTAAGTAAATGAAAGGAAATAAAAGGCATAAAGTTGATATTAATGAAAGCAAAACATAAACATTACAAAAAATACAAAGAGAGAAAGCAAGAGCATGATCTTGATCTACAAACCAAAATGCCTAAATCCATGGAAAATGCCTCTTTTTATAGGCCAAAATTGGGAACTATTGATTTGATGACTAATTAATGAGTGGGTGACCAACATTTGACTTGGTGACAATCCTTATCTTCTTTTGTCTGCCCAAAACATTATTCATAACGTCAAAATTGAAACACTTGAAAAATGAAAGTTGTAGGAAATTGTCTCAGCTTTCTTTTGTAAGAAATTCAACTCATTTTGACTTTTAAAACTCCAGATATGGCCAAAATACTAAAGAGTGCCTGGGCTGGAGAATAGATTCGGGCTTCTTTGTTGTTGCTACAATTTGGACTTGAACATGACCTTTCTGAATCTTGGGCTCCATATAAAAGTTGTAGGCTTATGTTTTACCTTTCCATCCATATAACGTAAACCTAAATATAAGATCTATAGCTCCAGATATGACCCAATTACCGAACAGTGTTCCGGTTTGGATTGCACCGTCATCTTTTTTCTAAGTTTGGTCATCTCTTGTCATTTATGTGATACACCTGCATTTAAAATGAATATTTACAATAAATTAAAGGTATCTTATATTATTAGATATATTATTATAAAACATGCTTTAGTTAAGAAGTTATTGATACTTCAAGTGCAAAATGATGATATAAAACCTTGATAAAAATACACTTTTAAGTATCAATTAGTGGTATGATTGTCTTTCTAGTTTCTCATCTATAAAACCCTCTCTTCCTTTCTTTCATTTATACTTAACCCATACATTCAACAAATATAGAAGTGTGTAGAAATGGCAAGTTCCTCAGGTCATCATATAAGAAATATTTGTGTTTTCGGTGGATCTAGTCCTGGAAAAGAAAAGGAGTTGTTAGAATTAGCAAATCATCTTGGTTAAGTGCTGGCTAAGAAAAAGATTCAGTTAGTGTATGGGGGAGGCAGTTTTGGGTTAATGAGAGGTGTGTCAATAACTGTATTTTTAGGAGGTAGTCAAGTTTTAAAGGTCATCCTCGAAGCTTTAGCACAAGGGGACATCATTGGATAAATAATTGGAGAGGAACTTCAGGTCTCCACAATTCAGCTCGAATGAATGCAATGTTTAACCATGCTGATACCTTCATTGCTTTACTTGGTGGTCTAGGCACATTGGAAGAGATCTTTTATATTTTTTCTTGGGCCCAACTGCACATTCATAATAAACTCATTGGTTTGTTAAATGTTAATGGTTATTATGATATGTTGTTGTCTTTTCTTGATTATGTTGTGGAATACTAATTTTTAACATCTTCTGTGCGACAAATCATAATCTCTGCTGTTGTTGCTAAATAATTGATTGACCAACTACAATCTTTCATTCCTGTAATTAATTCTTCCATGAGTTGCATAAATTGGTCAACTAAGGAAAGCCATAAAAAGTTTAGATTGGATTTGAGCCTCCATTTGTGAATCTTTATGTCTTTTAGTTTTATTATTGTGTTTTATTGTTTCTTATATTTATTTCAGTGTGTTTTAGGTTTGTCAATGTTCGTTCTTTTAGGTGATATCTTCTATACTCTATCTTTCTACCTTTAAACATTGAGGACAATGTCTCGTTTTAGTTGGGGGGAGGCTAGCAGCTAAAATAAAATAAAATTGTGTTTTTTATTTCGTAAAGCATGTGCAAAATTGTTGTTACTATGATGACAAAGTATGGAGAACTTTTATGACTCTTGAGATGCATCTTAGTAATCATTCATAACAAGGTCTATCATAATACTTCTCAAAATATTCATATTTACAATCTCTCACATTGCTATCACTTAATTCTGCTCATATACTTATTTAACATGTATTCTTAAACTTTAATTTACACACACACATTTTAACATATGATTATGGGTTGCATATTGGATTATTACATTATTTATGTTCTTTTGTTAAGGGTAACAACTAAGGGAAAGTGATAGTATATAATTAAAAACAAAAGAGAAAAAAGAAAATAAATGATAATAATAAAAATATAGACAAGTTTGGTTTCGTAGCCTCCCTAACCTAAGCAATTAAGCTCGAAGGGGTGTTTTAACACCTAATACCCTAAAGTCAACTGACTTGGGAGCTATTGGCCTAACACTTATTACATGGATTGAGGAGAAAAGCTTAAGGGAAATATTTGTGTTTTCAATGAATCTAGTCCTGAAAAAGAAAAGGAGTTTTTAGAGTCAGCAAATCATCTTGGTCAAGTGCTAGCTGAGAGAAAGATTCATTTAGTGTATGGGGGAAGCAGTCTCGGGTTAATGGGAGGTGTGTCAATAGCTACTTTTTTAGGAGGTAGTCAAGTTATGGGGGGTCGTCCCCGAAGCTTTAGCACAAGGGGATATCATTGGAAAAACAATTGGAGACGAACTACAGGTTTCCACAATGTCTGCTCGAATGAATGCAATGTTTAACCATATTGATGCCTTCATTGCCTTACCAAGTGGTCTAGGTACATTGGAAGAGATCTTTCATATTTTCTCTTAAACCCAACTGCACATTCACCATAAACTCATAGGTTTGTTAAATGTTAATGATTATTATGATAAGTTGTTGTCTTTTTTTGATCATGCTGTGGAACAGAAATTTCTAACATCTTCTGCACGACAAATGGTGTGTCAAACAAGTATAGTATAAACTCTTATTAATTAAAAACCACACACAAAGGAGGTTCCAATCGAATTATAGATTGTTAACATGATTACATTAGTCATCTTATTCAATTAATGCTAATACTTGTAAATCTCGTCAAGCATTGATGATTATAACTTCTTAACAGTTGATCATAATACTTCTTGAAATATTTAGATTTACAAACTCTCGCATTGTTATCACTTAATGCTGCTCATATACTTATTTAACATATATTCTTAAACCTTAATTTACACACACACACACACACTTTAACATATGATTGTGGGTTGCATATTGGATTATTACATTATTTATGTTCTTTTGTTAAAGGTAACAACTAAGGGAAAGGGATAGTATATAATTGAAAATAATAATAACAATAAAAATATAGATAAGTTTGGTAGCCTCCCTAACCTAAGCAATTAAGCTCAAAGGGATGTTTTAACACTTAATATCCTAAAGTCAACTGACTTGGGAGCTATTGGCCTAACGCTTCTTACATGGGTCGAGGAGAAAAGCTTAAGGGAATCAAATATTGCACTATCTATATATCAATATCTGCGACTCGAGTTACTACGCTCGTAACGGTGTCTTAACACCTAATGCCGTAAGACCAACTGGTTTGGGAGTTATTAGCTGAAAGCTCGTTACATGGGTTAAAGATGCATGGTGTTTTAAATTATATGTATATATATTAAAAAAAAAAGAAAAAGATAAAAATAATAATTCCAACCCAAAGAAGTTAATGATTAGTACTCAGAAGTGCATTTTTATCATGGTTTTATAAGTATGTTTTATAATAATCTATCTAATAATATAAGATACCTTTAATTTATGGTAAATGTCCATTTTAAATGCAGCTCTATCACATAAATGAAAGGATTGATTGATAACTTTAAGAACTTAAATTGCAAAGGCAAAGAGATGATCAAACTTAGAAAAGAGATGTCGGTGCAATCCAAATCAGAACATTGTTTGGTAATTGGTTCATATCTGGAGCTATAGATCTCAGATTTAGGTCTACTTTATATGGATGAAAAGGTAAGACATAGGCCTACAACTTTCCTAGGAGCCCAAGATCTAAAAAGGCCATTTTTAAGTCCAAATTGTTACAACAACAAAGAGCCCGAATCTGTCCTCCAGCCCGAGCACTGTTCAGTATTTTGGCCATATCTAGAGTTCTAAAAGTCAAAATGAGCTGAATTTTTTTACACAAAAAAGATGAGACAATTGCCTAGAACTTTCATGTTTTCAAGTGGCTCTAATTTTGACGTCATCAATGACGTTTTGGGCAGACAAGAGAAGATAAGGATTGTCACCAAGTCAAGGGTTGGCCATCTACTCATCAATTAGTCATCAAATCAATAGTTCCCAATTTTGGCCTATAAAAGGAGGCATTTGCCATGCATTTAGGCATCTTGGTGTCCAGATCAAGATCATGCTCTTGTTTTCTCTCTTGTATTTTTTTGTATTGCTTATGCTTTGCTTTTATTAATATCAAGTTTATGCTTTTCATTTCCTTTCCTTTGTTTTGTTAACTCTTATCTTATTTATGTTCTTATCTTGTTTATCTTTTTTTCTTTCATTCATTATGTCTAGCTAAATTTATTATGTCAAGGTGGAAAGGTTACACTAATGGTGTAAGAATAAGTATAATATAAACTTAATATGGAGTTTAATGTTTGATACTAACATGTTTTATATTTGTTATTTTGTTCACTCTTTAATACTTTGCTTGTTAAATGACTAATCTTGATTTATGTTGTATAACAATTGGTACAACAAATGCTTGGCACTTTCATAGCCCATATTATATGGTATAACCGACACATGAGCTATGAAAAGAACTTGATTTGTTGTTAACATAAGTTATAATCATGAATGCTTGATGAAATTTACAAGTATTAGCATTAATTGAATAAGATGACTAATGTAATTATGTTAACAATCTATAATCTGATTGGAACCTCCTTTGTATGTAGTTTCCAATTGAATGATAAGAGTTTATACTATATTTTTATGATATACCATTAGTGGATCCTCTAACCTTGACATTGTTTGTTATTGTTGTTTAATCCTTACTTTAATTTTTTCATTTTAAAGTGCTCATCAACTTTTCTTCTTCTTCTTTTTCTTTATTATTGTTATTGTTATTATTATTATTATTATTATTATTATTACTACTACTACTACTACTATTATAACTACTACTACTACTACTACTAGTATTATTAGCATTATTATTGCTACTATTATTATTGTTATTGTTACTGTTGTTGTTGTTTATAATTTGTACAATTAACCTTCATGTGGTTCGACTCCGGTCTTGCCGGGTTATTTATTACTTCGACACTCTTGCACTTGGGAGAAGACATTAATCTCTTAGTTGTGTCATGTTTGGCGTCGTTGCCAGGTAGGTAAGTTTTGTATAAATTATAATTTTTTTTTATTTTCTCTTTTTGCTTTTCTTCCATATAAATTTGTTTCTTTTCTCTTGTTTCCTTTTCTTTTGTTTTCTTTTTCCTTTTATTCTAGTCCTACACATGTATAAGAGTGTGGTCACGTACATCAAGTGGTAGACTTTGTAGGGTATCCTCATCATTTTTAGAAAATATGGCTGAAGAAGATAATCAATCACTTCATAATGAGAATAATGAGAATAACCGTGCTAGAACACTTAGAAACCATATGAATCCAACAAGAACAAGTGCACCATCAGTGCCTGTTATTTCATGTGATGTCTTCTATACTCTATCTTTCTATATTAGGACATTGAGGACAATGTCTCATTTTTGTTGGGGGGAAAGGGTAGTAGTTGATAAAAAAAATTAACTAACTGTGTTTTCTATTTCATAAAGTATATGCAAAATTGTTGTTACTAGGATGACAAAGTAAAGGAGCTCTTTTGTTGAAGTGACTTTTGAGATGCATCTTAGTAACCATTCTTAACAAGGTCTATCATAATACTTCTTGAAATATTCAAGTTTACAAACTCTCGCATTTTTATCACTTAATTTTGCTCATATACTCATTTAACATGTATTCTTAAACCTTATTTTTCACACACACACTTTAACATATGATTATGGGTTTCACATTGGATTATTACATTATTTATGTTCTTTTGTTAAAGGTAACAACTAAGGAAAATGGATAGTATATAATTTGCAAAACAAAAATAGCAAAAAAAGAATGATGATGATAAATATGTAGATAAGTTTGGTTTCATAGCCTCCCTAACCTATGCAATTAAGTCTGAAGAGGTGTTTTAACACCTAATACCGTAAAGTTAATTAACTTTGGAGTTATGGGCCCAACATTTGTTAAATAGGTTGAGGAGAAAAGCTTAAGGAAGTCAAATGTTGCACTATCTACGTATCAGTATTGGCAACCAGAGTTACTAAGCTCGTAGGGGTTTCTCAACACTTAATATCCTAAGACCAACTAGTCTAGGAGTCATTAGCTGAAAGCTCGTTACATAGATTAAAGATGCATTATGTTTTAAGTTACATGTATATATATTTTTTAAAAAAATCTCAACCTAAGGATGTTGACCATAAACATTAGAACAAGAATTTTGTTTTCTTCCAAGTAAAGCCTTATAACTATATGTTAATATATTGATAATAAAAGAAAGGTTTATTAATATCTTGTTTAAGAGGTATTGAGCATATATATAAATTTAATTAGAGTTTTTTTTATCTTGATAAATTAATAAAAGTTGAATGATGAATACCTTGCTTAGTGGAATTTACAAATTATTTTTTTATTTTAACGCTTTGATTATAAGAAACTAGTAATAAGATGATTGGGTGGGGTGTGATTAGTATTTAAAAGTTCATTTTTATCAAGGTTTTATATCATTATTTGCACTTGAAGTATCAATAACTCCTTAACTAAAGTATGTTTTATAATAACTAACACGACAAAAAGATTGATGTCTTCTCCCAAGTGTAGGAGTGTCGAAGTAATAAATAACCCGGCAAGACCGGGGTCGAACCACAGGGAGGTTATTGTACAAATTATAAATAACAATAATACAACAACAACAACAACAACAACAATAATAATAATAATACTAATAATAGTAGTAGTAGTAATAATAACAATAACAATAACAATAATAATACTAATAATAATAATAATAATAATAACAATAACAATAACAATAACAATAACAATAACAATAACAATAACAATAACAATAACAATAACAATAACAATAACAATAAAAAATATAGAAGAAGAAGAAGATGACAACTTTGAGATGAAATATTAAAGTAAGGATTAAACAATGATAATAACAAATGTCAAGCTTAAAGGTTCCACTAATGGTATGTCAAACAAGTATAGTATTAACTCTTATTGTTCAACTGGAATCCACATATAAAGGAGGTTCCAATCATATTATAGATTGTTAACATGATTACATTAGTTATCTTATTTAATTAATGCTAATATTTGTAAATTTCGTCAAGCATTTATGATTATAACTTATGTTAACAACAAATCAAGTTCCTTTCATAGCTGAGGTGTCGGTTATACCATACATTATGAGCTATGAAAGTGACAAGCATTTGTTGTACCAAGTGTTATACAACATAAATCAAGATTAGTCATTTAACAAACAAAGTATTAAAGAGTGAACAAGCTAACAAATACAAGACATGTTAGTATCAAACATTAAAGTCCATATTAAGTTTATACCATACTTATTCTTACACCATTAGTGTAACCTTTTCACCTTGACATAATTAATTTAGCTAGACATAATGAAAGAAAGAAAAATGGATAAACAAAATAAGAACTTAAATAAGATAAGAGTTAACAAAGCAAAGGAAAGGAAATGAAAGGCATAAACTTGATATTAATGAAAACAAAGTATAAACACTATAAAGAATACAAAGAGAGAAAACAAGAGCATGATCTTGAAAGAATACAAAGAGAGAAAACAAGAGCATGATCTTGATCTGGACACCAAGATGCCTAAATGCATGGCAAATGCCTCTTTTTATACGCCAAAATTGGGAACTATTGATTTGATGACTAATTGATGAGTAGATGGCCAACCCTTGACTTGACTTGGTGACAATCCTTATCTTCTCTTGTCTGCCTAAAACGTCATTGATGATGTCAAAATGAGAGCCACTTCAAAACATGAAAGTTCTAGGAAATTGTCTCAACTTTCTTGTGTAAAAAATGCAGCTCATTTCGACTTCTAGAACTCTAGATATGGCCAAAATACTGAACAGTACTCGGGCTAGAGGACAGATTCGGGCTTCTTTGTTGTTGCAACAATTTGGACTTGAAAATGGCTTTTTAGATCTTGGGCTTCATATGAAAGTTGTAGGCCTATGTCTTACCTTTCCATCCATATAAAGTAGACCTAAGTCGGAGATCTATAGCTCCAGATATGACCCAATTACCAAACAGTGTTCCGGTTTAGATTGCACTGACATCTCTTTTCTAAGTTTGATCATCTCTTTGCCTTTACAATTGAAGTTCTTAAAGTCATCAATCAATCCTTTTATTTATGTAATAGGCCTGCATTTAAAATGAACATTCACCACAAATTAAACGTATCTTATATTATTAGATATATTATTATAAAACATACTTTAGTTAAGGAGTTATTGATACTTCAAGTGCAAAATGATGATATAAAACCATGATAAAAATGCACTTTTGAGTACTAATCAATAACATATCTTATAATATAAGATACCTTTAATTTATCATAAATGTTCATTTTAAATGCAGGCCTATCACATAAATGAAAGGATTCATTGATGAATTTAAGAACCAAAATTGAAAGGACAAAGAGATGGCCAAACTTAAAAAAGAGATGTCGGTGTAGTCCAAACCAGAACATTGTTTGGTAATTGGGTCATATCTAGACCTGTAAATCTGGAATTTAGGTTTACTTTATATGGATGAAAAGGTAAGACATAGGCCTACAACTTTCATATGGAAAGGCCATTTTTAAGTCCAAATTGTAGTAATACCAAAGAAGTCTGAATTTGTCCTCCAGCTTGAGCACTGTTCAATGTTTGGCTCATATTTGGAGTTCTAGAAGTCCTAATGACCATAATTTTTTATTCTCAAAAGCTAAGACAATTTCCTTCAACTTTCATGTTTTCAAGTGATTCCAATTTTGACATTATCAATAATGTTTTAGGTAGATAAAAGAAGATAAGGATTGTCACCAAGTCAAGAGTTGGCCACCCACTCATCAATTAGTCATCAAATCAATAGTTCTCAATTTTGGCCTATAAAAGGAGGCATTTGCCATGCATTTAGGCATCTTGGTTTCCAGGTCAAGATTATGCTCTTGCTTTCTCTCTTTGTATTTTTATAAAGTGTAAGTTTTGCTTTCATTAATATCAAGTTTATGCCTTTCATTTACTTAATTAACTTGTATCTTATTTATGTTCTTATTTTATTTATTTATTTTTCTTTCTTTCATTATGTTTAGCTAAGTTTATTATGTCAAGGCAAAAAGGTTACACTAATGATGTAAGAATAAGTATACTGTAAACTCAATATGAATTTTAATGATACTAACATATTTTGTATTTGTTATCTTGTTCACTCTTTAATACTTTGCTTCTTAAATGACTAATCTTAATTTATGTTGTATAACACTTTATACAACAAATACTTGGCACTCTTATAGCTCATACTATATGGTATAATCGACACCTGAGATATGAAAGGAACTTGATTTGTTGTTAACATAAGTTATAATCATGAATGCCTGACGAGATTTACAAGTATTAGCATTAATCGAATAAGATAACTAATGTGATCATATTAATAATTTATAATCTAATTGGAACCTTCTTTTTTTGTGTTTTTCAATTGAATAATAAGAGTTTATACTATACTTGTTCGATGTACAATTAGTGGAACCTCTAACCTTGACATTTGTTGTTATCATTGTTTAACCCTTACATTAATATTCCATCTTAAAGTTCTCTTCTTCATCTTTTTTTTTCCTTTTTTTTTCTTTATTATTATTATTATTATTATTATTATTATTATTATTATTATTCTTGTTATTCTTGTTGTTATTATTGTTATTGTTGTTGTTGTTGTTGTTGTATTATTATTATCATCCATAATTTATATAATTAACCTCCCTATGGTTTGACCCCAGTCTTGCCGGATTATTTATTACTTTGAAACTCCTACACTTGGCAGAAGACATCAATATTTTAGTCCTTTTAACTTTTAGAATTCGAGATATAGGTCAAACATTGAACAATGCTCGGGCTAAAGGACAAATTCAGACTTTTTTGTTGTTACTATAATTAGGACATGAAAATAACTTTTTTAAATCTTGGGATATATATAAAAGTTGTAGGCCTATATCTTACCTTTTTATTCATATAAAGTAGACCTAAATTCAAGATCTACAGCTCTAGATATGACCTAATTATCGAACAGTGTTCTGGTTTGGATTGCACCGACATCTCTTTTCTAAGTTTGACCATCTCTTTTTCCTTTCAATTTCAATTCTTAAATTCATCAATCAATCATTTTATTTATGTGATAAGCCTGTATTTAAAATGAATATTTACTATAAATTAAAGATATCTTATATTATTAGATATGTTATTATAAAACATCATTTAGTTAAAGAGTTATTGATACTTTAAGTGCAAAATGATATATAAAACCTTGATAAAAATGCACTTTTAAGTACTCATCACCCATCGATGGCAAACTTTAAATTATTTTGCTAGACGTTTCTTTGCAAAAGTTCTTTTACTTGTTCCAAGGATGTGTGAAATGAAAGAACTGAAAGACTCACCTTATAATCAGACCTTTGCTTTAATTAATCAATGAATCTTTTTAAGAATTCCATGGTTCATTAACAACCTTAATCTTGCACACCTAGCTCTGTAAATTTTTATAATTACATTTTGAGGCAAAGCAGGAACATATTTTTTCAATTTTTCAAGAGTGGTGTCCATTTTTTAAGATGAGAAGCGAAAAAGAGATGCAAGAGAAAAGAAGGAATAAGGAATTGAACAAATACATACATAGATATCAGTTATCATAAGAAACTAAAAGAACCGACTTAAAGGTTATGGAGTACCGTTATCTGCCATTTAATCGGAGTAAGAGAGATTAGCAAACCAAGAGTCACAAAAAAAAACCACAAAAACAATGTAAGAAAAACAAAATAATCAACCTTTATGTAAAGGATCATTCAAACCAATGGATTCATTTTCACTAGGAAAATTATCAAAGTAAGCTTTCAAATGATGTCCATTTATCTCAAAAACATTATCATTTTTTAGATTCTCAATATCAAAGGCCCCATAAGGATACACAAGTTTCTCAATAAATGGACTGCCTTTTCTTGATCTTAGCTCTCTAGGGAATAAATGGAGTTAAGAATTATAAAATAAAACTTTTTGACTAGTATGAATGTTTTGACAATTTCACCAAGTTTTATAGAATGCATGATGTCCTTGAACATGATGGGCCAATAAAATCCATTTTGAAAAATTTTCACAGCTATCTTTTTTGAACAAAAATGACTTCCACATACTTTATAATGACAAAGTTTAATGACACTACTTACCTCATTGTCAGGAATACATCTTTAAAATATTTTATCAGATTAATATTTGAATAAGCTAAGGTCATCACAATAAAAATTTTACACATCGATCAAAAATTTTCTATTTTCTTCTATACTCTAGCAAGTTGGAAAAAATCCTAAAGTAAGAAAATTGAGATTTTTATCATACCAAGGCATTGGACTAAGAGAAATTAATGATTCCTCAGAAAGGTAATCATCAATTGGTATGATGTTAGATGTTGAATATGTTGTCACTTTTAACAAAAGATTCGTATCAACATTTTCGGTGCGTTTTTCATCCGTGATTTCTTCATGAGAATAAGTCATTTGCAAATCTTTAGATTCATCCAATTTACTTTTACTTAAAGTATATTCAAGTTGATCATAAACTAATTCGTCAATATGATCTACTTCTTGTAATTCATTATAATCTCTAGGTTGTATGCAAAAGTTGAAAATATTCATTGACACGACCAAAAGATTGATGTCTTCTCCAACAATAACAAAGAAGAAGAAGAAGAAAAAGAAAAGGAAGTTAATGAGAACTTTAAGATGAAAGATTAATGTAAGGATTAAATAATGATAACAACAAATGTCAAGGTTAGAGGATTCACTAATAGTATGCCAAATAAATATAGTATAAACTCATATTATTCAATTGGAAACTACACACAAAGGAGGTTCCAATCACATTACAAATTATTAACATGATTACATTAGTTATCTTATTCAATTAATGTTAACACTTGTAAATATTATTAGGCATTCATGACTATAACTTATATTAACAATAAATCAAGTTTCTTTCATAGCTCAGGTGCCGGTTATACCATAGAGTATAGGTTATGAAAGTGCCAAGCATTTGTTGTACCAGGTATTATACAACATAAATCTAGATTAGTCATTTAACAAGCAAAGTATTAAAGAGTGAATAAGATAACAAATACAAAAAATGTTAGTGTCAAACATTAAAGTCCATGTTAAGTTTACATTATAGTTGATATAATAACCTTTTCACCTTGACATAATAAACTTAACTACACATAATGAAAGAAAGAAAAATAAATAAACAAAATAAGAACATAACTAAGATAAAAGTTAACTAAGTAAATGAAAGGCATAAACTTGATATTAATGAAAACAATGCATAAACATTACAAAAAAAATACAAAAAGAGAAAGCAAGAGCATGATCTTGATCTGGAAACCAAGATGCCTAAATGCATGGTAAATGCCTCCTTTTATAGGCCAAAATTAGGAACTATTGATTTGATGACTAATTAATGACTAGGTGGCTAACTTTTGACTTGGTGACAATCTTTATCTTTTTTTCTCTGCCTAAAACATCATTGATAACGTTAGAATTAAAACCACTTAAAAACATGAAAGTTGTAGGAAATTGTCTCAGCTTTCTATGAAAAAAATAGAGGTCATTTGAACATCTAGAACTTTAGATATGGATCGAGGATAGGCTTCTCATTCAGTTTTCTTAAAAACCAGCAAATAGGGTTTTTTTAGTCAGATTTCCAAGACTATACCAAGCATATTCTTTATGGAATAGTGGTTATAAATCATGAATTGCACGATGCACATCTCTACTAGGATGCCTCTCAAGAGTTAATAGAAGATTATCTAAAGACCCTTTACTCAGGTCATCCTTAATGAATAGTATTTTATGTTCATGGTTTACAAGTACCCTTTCTAAATAACAACATTGTATATTGCAAATCCATCTAGTACATCAATGGCAGACTTTTAGTCATTTTGCATGACTTTTCATTGCAAAAGTGCTTTTACCTGTTACAGGCATGTTTGAAATGAAAGGATTAGAAGACTCACCTGATAATAAGACATTTGCTTCAATCAACCAGTGAATATCTTCAAGAATTCCATGATTCATTAACAACCTTAATCTTGCACATTTAGCACTATAAATTTTTGTAATTGCATTCTAAGGCAGAGTGAGAAAATACTTTTTTTAATTTTTTAAGATTAGTGTCCATTTTCAAACGAGAATTAGAGGAGAGATAAAGAATTGCGTAAATATATACACAGATATTAGTTATCATGGAAAACTGAAAGAATTGACTTAAGAGTCACGGAGTACCATTATCCACCATTTAATAGGGGTGAGAGAGACTAGCAAACCAAGAGTCATAAAAAAAACATAAAATACAAAAACAATGTGAGAAAAACAAAATAATCAACATTTATTAACAAGATCATTCAAACCAGTTGATTCATTTTCACTAGAAAAATTATCAAAGTAAACTTTCAAACGATGTCTATTTACCTTAAAAACATTGTTATTTTTTGGATTCTCAATATCAAAGATCCCATAAGGATACATGTGTTTCTCAATAAATGGACTGCCCCATCTTGATCTTAGCTCTCTAGGGAATAAATGGAGTTGAAAATTATAAAACAAAACTTTTTGACTAGTATCATCTTTTTAACAATTTTCACAAGTTTTGTAGAATGCATGCGTGTCTTTGAACATAGTAGGTCAATAAAATTCATTTTGAAAAATTTTCGCAGCTATCTTTTTTGAAGAGAGATGACTTCCACATGCTTTAGAATGACAAAGTTTAATGACACTACTTACCTCATTGTCAAGAATGCAAAATATTTGATTAGAATAATATTTGAATAAGTTAAGGTCATCACAATAAAATTTTTTGCACGTCACTCAAAAATTTTCTTTTATCTTCTGTACTCTAGTGAGCTGGCAAAAATCCTAAAGCAAGAAAATGAAGATTTTTATCATACAAAGGCATTGGACTAAGAGAAAGTAATGATTCATCAGGAAAGTAATCATCGATTGGTGTGATGTTAAATGTCGAATCTGTTGTCACTTTTGATAAAAGATCCACATCAACATTTTTTATGCATTTTTCATCCGTGATTTCTTTCTGAGAGAAAATCATTTGCAAATCTTCATATTCATCCAACTTATTTTTACTTAAAGTAGATTCAAATTTATCATAAACTAATTCCTTACTATGATCTACTTCTTGTAATTCATTATCATCTCCAGGTTGCTTGCAAATGTTGAAAATATTCATCTTCAATGTCATGTTTTCAAATGATAACTTCTTCACTCCATTCCTATATTTAATCAATGCATTAAAAGTTGCAAGAAATGAATGTCTTAAAATAACAGGAAATGAATTACATGCTTCAAAAGGTTGTGTGTCCAAGATAATAAAATTCACATGATAAATGAATTTATTTTCTTGTACTAACACATCTTCAATTATTCCTTTAAACACTTTTACAGATCTATCGAGAAGTAAAAGAGTTACAGAAATTGGTTTTAACTCACCTAGATTGAGACTTTGGAAAACTAAATATAGAAGTAAATTCATACTAGCTCTAAGATCAAGTAAGACTCTTTTAATTTTATGTTATCTAATAAAGTAAGAAATTATAGGACAACCAAAATCTTTATATTTTAAAGCATTATTATTTTGAAGAATGACACTTACTTGTTCGGCTAAAAAGGCTTTCTTTTTCACATTCAATTTCTTCTTTAAAGTGCATAGATCTTTTGAAAATTTAGCATAGGAAGGAACATGTTTAATAGCATCCAACAAAGGTATATTGATCCTTAACTTTTGAAAGTTTTAAAGATTTCAGAGTTGTGAGTGACTTTTCTTTGTTTGGTTATAGCATAAGGAAATGGAAGTGCTGGCAGGGAATTAGTCATTTCTTTGCAAATTTCAGATTCAACCCCTTCCTTACCCTTAGCGATTGACTCATTATCTTTCTTGTAAGGTTCAAGAGAGAGTTTTTCAATAACCTTACCATTGCAAAGAGTAGTGACTTATTTGACTTGATCCATGTGTTGACTTCTAGAACTACTTGCATTTGCATTTTATTGATCCTTGGGATTTTATTATGGTTGAGATGAAAACTTACCTTTCTCTTGAAAACTGAGAGCAGATGTCAGTTTTGCAAGAGTATCTTTAAAATCTATCATTTTTTGAGTAAGTTGAGTATTGATTGTCTTTTGCTTTTTAATAAATACATGCAATATTTTCTCAAGATTTCTTCTAGGAGGTGGAGTATAAAAAAATGCATATCCATAAGAATTTTAGAAATTATGGTCTATTTGAAACAGTGGTTGTGAAGTTTGTGTACTGTTACTATCACTCTTCCAATTGAAATTTAGGTGATTTCTCCAACAAGGGTTGTATGTATGTGACCACACTCTCATGCACATGTAGGAATAGAATAAAAGAAAAAACAAAACAAAAGAAGAAGAAATAAGAGAAAAAAAAAACAAAGTTATATACAAGAAAAGTGAAAAGAAAAAACAAAATAAATACTATAATTTGTACAAGAACTTACCTCCCCAGTAACGGCGCCAAAAACTTGACACGACCAAAAAATTGATGTTTTTTTCCAAGTGTAGGAGTGTCAAAGTAATAAATAACCGGGCAAGACCGAAATCGAACCACAAGGAAGTTAATTGTATAAATTATAAATGACAATAATATAATAACAGCAACAGCAATAACAACAACAATAAGAATAATAATAATAGTTGTAGTGGTAGTAATAGTAATAATAATAAAGAAAAAGAAGAAGAAGAAAAGGATGATTATGAGAACTTTGAGATGGAATATTAATGTAAGGATTAAACAATGATAATAACAAATGTCAAGGTTAGAGGATCCATTAATGGTATGTCAAAGAAGTATAGTATAAACTCTTATTATTCAATTAGAAACCACACACAAAGGAGGTTCCAATCAGATTATAGATTGTTAACATGATTACATTAGTCATCTTATTCAATTAATGATAATAGTTCTAAATCTTGTCAAACATTCATGATTATAACTTATGTTAATAATAAATCAAGGTCCTTTTATAGCTCAGGTGTCGGTTATACCATACAGTATGGGTTATGAAAGTGCTAAACATTTGTTGTACCAAGTGTTATACAACATAAATCAAAATTGGTCATTTAACAAGCAAAGTATTAAAAAGTGAACAAGATAACAAATACAAAACATGTTACTATCAAATATTAAAGTCCATATTAAGTTTACATTATACTTATTCTTATACCATTAGTGTAACCTTTTCATCTTGACATAATAAACTTAGCTAAACATAATAAAAAAAAAAGAAAAATAAATAAACAAAATAAGATAAAAGTTGACTAAGTCAATGAAAAGAAATGAAAGGCATAAACTTCATATTAATAAAAGCAAAGTAGAAACATTATAAAAAATACAAAGAGAGAAAGCAAGAACATGCTCTTGATTTGGAAACCAAAATGCCTAAATGCATGGCAAATGCCTCCTTTTATAGGCCAAAATTGGGAACTATTGATTTGATGACTAATTGATGAGTGGGTGACCAACTCTTGATTTAATGACAATTCTTATCTTCTCTTGTCTGCCCAAAACATCATTGATAACGTCAAAATTAGAACCATTTGAAAACATTAAAGTTGTATAAATTATCTCAGCTTTCATGTGTAAAAAATTAAGGTCATTTGAACTTTTACAACTCCAGATATGGGTCAAACACTAAATAGTGCTCGAGTTGGAAGACAGATTCAGACTTCTTTGTTGTTGCTATAATTTGTTGTTGTAGGCCTCTGTCTTACCTTTCTAGCCATATAAAGTAGACTTCAATCTAAGATCTACAGCTCTAGATATGACCCAATTACTGAACAGTGTTCCAGTTTGGATTGCATCGCCATCTCTTTTCTAAGTTTGATCCTCTCTTTGTCCTTTCAATTTCAGTTTTTAAATTCATCAATCAATCCTTTCATTTATGTGATAGGCCTGCATTTAAAATAAACATTTACCATAAATTAAAGGTATCTTATATTATTAGATATGTTATTATAAAACATGCTTTAATTAAGGAGTTATTGATACTTCAAGTGCAAAATAATGATATAAAACCTTGATAAAAAAATACACTTTTAAGTACTAATCATCATGTCATTTAGCTAAGTTTATTATGTCAAGGTGAAAAGGTTTTATTAATGGTATTATGATAAGTATAATATAAATTCACTATAGACTTCAATTATCATACCTTAAACAACTTACTATTAACATGTCTTATTATTTTATCTTATTAATTCTTAATACCTTGCTTGTTAAATGGTTAATCTAAATTTGTGTTGTATAACACTTGGTACAACAAATACTTAGCACTTTCATAACCAATCGTATGATATAATTTACACCTGTGCCATGAAAAGAACTTAATTTGTTGTTAATATAAGTTAGTTAACATCATGAATTACTAACAATATTTAAAAGTTTGGTGTTATTTAAATACGATAATCAACATAATCATGTTAATAATTTGTAATAAGTTATTGATGACAAATTATCTGATTAGAACCTTCTTTATCTGTGGTTTCTAGTTAAGTAATAAAAAAAATTTATATTATACTTTTTTAAAATACAATTAATAGATCCTTTAACCTGATAACTGTTTTTATCATTATTTAATCTCATATTAATCTTATGTCTCAAAGTTCTTTTTAACTCATTATTAGTATTATTATTATTTATAATTTACATATTTAACCTCCCTGTGATTCAATCCTGGTCTTATTGAGTTTCTTATTACTTTAACATTCATGCACTTAGAAAAAGACATCAATTTTTTGATCTTATCAAGTAATGCATATGAGTACTATGTTTTGGCCACTTTTTTTAGTTTTTTACTAGATTATTTGCCTATGTTATGCTATAGGTTAAATCATTTTTTTTTCACATAAGAAAAATATCTTAGCATTATTAATGTTTTTTTCTAGTGAAAAAAATTTAAATCACATGACAGTTGATTTGATGTAACCCGGTCAACTTGATAGGTGAAAATAAAATATGGATAACTAGTAAAAACATAATTTAACTCAAAATAAATATTTAAGCTAACTTTCTTTTTATAAATATTGAGACGATAATATATTGAATCAATTTGGGTTAACTTGTTAATTATTATGCAAGATCATGAAATCACGATAACTCTGTATAAAATAAATCAAAATAAATTATGAAACTTAATTTTCAATAAACTCAACTTAGATAATGAGACTGAGATAACCTAGTACAAATTAAATTGAAATAAATTAGGGAGTTGAACGTCTTATTCTTATAAGTAGCCATGCAAATATAAGCCAGGAACAAGGATTCTGGAAAATGGAGCCGACTTAGGATCTAAAGACGTTCAAATCCAGTTCCAATCTGGATATAAAAGTGAAAAAGTGATATCTCTTTTATTCTAGTCCATGATCCCCAATAAATTTAATATTTAAAAAAATTAAAAAAATAATTGAAAAAAAGATACAAAAATAACTTAAAACAGTTTGGGTTAATCTATCAAAACCATGACTTGAGTTATGAGATTAAGATATTCTTGTAGAAAACAAATTGTAATTTGATTATCAATCAACTTTCAATATTGAAGGATGAAATTCAGAAAAAAAATCAATTAAAAAACTGAGATAATTTTATAAAAAATAAATTAAAAAAATTATAATACTCAATCATCAATAAATCTAATATGAAAGGATAAATTTAAAATTTTAAAAAATATAAATTAAAAAATTCAAATAAATAGTATTTCAGGAGAGAATTACGTAACCCTCTCCTCTTCTATAATTTCTTTTTGTTAATTAATATTTATATTCCAAAATAAACATTTAAAAATTAAAACTATTGAAAATGTGATAATAAAAGAGCAAGTGACATCTCGTTCGAAGCGAGAACACCATGCAGAAAAAATCATCCCGAGTTCTACATCCACCGTTAGATACAAACTGTGGCCTACACTTCGTTGATGTCCCTGTCGTCTCAACCAGACACTCCCAAAAAAAAAACCCGGCACCGAACAAATCTAGAATCCATTCACCAATTCAAATAAATAAGATCCTACTATATGCTCCCTCGCCTCTCTCCTTTCCTCCGCAACTCTCCAATGGCACGTGCCGTTTCACGCGCCACCACCCCTCTCTCACTACCTGCTCTCTTGCCGGCCACAACGCTCTCCTCTCTCCACTCTCCTTCGAGTTTTTCATTCGCTTCTAAACCCAGCAATTTTAACTTCCTTTTGTTAACTAATACTGGACTCTTTAATAAAAAGTTCGAAACTTTTTCTCAAGAAAATTATAGGTGCACGGTTTGGGCCTCCCATAGAGGTTACCGGAAAGTCAGACGGCGGCCGGCGGCGGCGAGGAGGAGTAAAGAGAAGGATTTGGAGCTCAGTGTTAGCATTTGCATTGAAGAAGGCCTCCCTAATGACCCCGAAATATTGGTAAAGCAAACATCTTTCTCGTCTGTAGAGATAAATTTATGTGTTTTGATACTTGATTGGTGATCTTGACAAATGGGTTTTGTGTTTTGTTGTGAATGGTTGGTGTTACACAGAGTATAGCAGAATTGCTTAGACTAAATGTGCCAACGGCATTGAAGTTAGCATTTGATAGTTTAAAGAGTTCAACTTTTAAAACAAGGGATGAAACTATAACTGATATTGGTGGGTTTGACAGCATTGAGTTGTCTGTGATGCTTTGCAATGATGAGTTTATTAGAAAACTTAATAAGGAATGGAGGGATGAGGATCATGCAACTGATGTTCTTTCAATGTCACAACACGTGCCTGGCCTTGACCTACCAATTGTAAGTGACAAATGCATAGTTTTAGTTATTTACACGATTCTTTTGGAGTGTCAACATGGGTTGGTCACTCTTTGTTTTTTATTCCTTGCAGCTTATGTTGGGTGATATAGTGATTTCTGTTGAGACTGCTGCACGACAAGCCGAGGAAAGAGGACATACTCTTATTGATGAAACTCGTGTTCTCCTGGTTGGTGCAAATTTTACTTCAGTCTTCAATTACATGTTTTAGCATCTCTTTTTGGTTGTTATGATTTTTACACATAATTTGGATGTCTGTGCTTACTGTATTAGGGTAGTTGGTTAACTTGGTTAACTGCGTAATTTGTAGTTTGACTCCCTTGGTTACTTTACCACACTTGCAGGTTCATGGGTTGTTGCATCTTTTAGGGTTTGATCATGAACTTAGTGAAGAGGCTGAAGCTGAAATGGATAAGGAGGAGAGGGTTCTTTTGGAGAGTCTTGGCTGGAAAGGGAAAGGATTAATTCAGAGTGCATACGATGCAGAAACTACTATGAATCCTCATATGGAAAGTTCAGATGGTAATTTCACTGTATTAATTAGAAAAAAAATTGCTTTCTGGTTTTGAGAGGATCCTACTTCTTGGATTTATGACATTTTTATTTATTTGGAGCTAAAATGTGCTTTACATGCAAAGATATGAATACATGATCATGCAATGACATCATCTTACACTACTTTGTTAGAAGACAGGAAGAAAGAAGGCAGTCTTAGATTCTATAAACCAAAATTCAGCTATATCTTCTGCGATATGGATGGTGAGGTGATCCATACTTTTTAATGGGATATCCACATGTTTTGAACATTGGATTCTAATGTTTTCTTTGTCTCCCCACTTTCCTGATTGCTAGGAACGTTGCTGAACAGCAAAAGCCAAATCTCCTTGACCAATGCAAAGGCCTTGAAACAGGCTTTGTCAAGGGGTGTGAAAGTGGTGATCGCGACTGGAAAAGTAAGAAACTGTGCAATTCTACCCTTTCATCTCTAGTTCATTAACTACCAGCCAGCACATTATTTATAGGCATATGCTTGACTTCTAGCTATGTTTTCCCATTCGTATGACCCTCGGATTTTAGTTTTCATTTTCTTTAATGGGTGCTGGATGTTACTGTTTGTTTTTAGTTTATCTATCCACTAAGCTGGGCTCCTCTTTATTATTTATTGTTCTTTCTTTGTTCTATTTGTTTCTTATCAGTTACTTATCTTGCTGCTAGCTATTGATCTGAAATCTTGAATAGGCACGTCCTGCTGTGATAGATATTTTGAAGGCAGTAGATTTAGCTGGTAAAAATGGCATTATCTCAGAGTTCTCCCCTGGAGTTTTCTTACAGGTTTTCCTCTATCTCTTCAAGGGTGTTTGGGATTGTGGTGCATGGTGCTTTTTAAAATTGCTTTTCACTTGAAAAATGCATCAAAATGATTTTTTTTTCAGATTTTTTATTTCATTTTTGACATCAACTCATTAAAACCATCAGAAAACACTAAAAACATCATCAATTTGATGCTTTTTTCAAGCTAGAAGCACTTTTGAAAAGCACCTAAAAGCAGAAGCTATGCCAAACACCCCCGATTCATCTAATCACCCTTTTGTGGTCATGCATTTTCTATTATGGATGCCATCAATTTAACAATTTTCAAGTTGTACATCATGAACAGAAAATAGTGTTCTCTTCTCAAAGACATTCTCAAATTGCTGGTCATATGCATGTATGAATATTCATTTTGTGCTTATGCTTGTACATGCAAGTTTTTCTTAAACTCAGCATGTTTGGAGCATCTTTATCTATTGTGCAAAATTGACCTAGGGGTCCTATCTAGCATCATGAAGATAATAAGAATGATAAGATTTAGCAGGTTTCTTTATTCTTCACTCCTTAAAGAAAAGAGCTTAGTTCTTCAGGCTTGAGGCTATTTTGTCTCTTTCTTCTTGAAACCAATCCTAAATTTGATGCCAGCCTAGGGGAGTTTAGGTATTCCCACTAGCAAGAGTACAGGAGAGGCTTGCAATAGATTTAATGAACATTGGATTTCTAATGAACAAACTGGATCAGTAACAGTTAGAAGGTTTTTTTTTTAACAATCTGTACTTCATACACAGGATTTGTGTGAATTTAAGGCCTCTTACTCGCAGGATTTCTTCTATACATTTATTTGGCTTGATTTGTTATCTTAGTATCATGAAATTGATGCATTGCAAACCTATAGAACCTTAGTGAGAAAAAAGGATTTGTCTTCTTAGGTATTGTTATGCATGCTTTCCCCCCTATTATTTCTCTTTCCAGTTTTACATTTGCTTCTGCTATGCTTTTTCCTTGGATATGCTTCCATCTTCCCCTATGAATATTGTTTTTTAAATAAAAGTAAGTCAATTTTCCCACTTTTCTGAATGCTTCAAAGCTTAGAGTTTCGTGCTAATATACTTTTGCTTCCATGGTATGCTGTCATGTTCAACCCCTAGATGACTCCTTTGTTGTCACTTATTGGTGGTCTCTGTTTAATTCAGGGGTTGATTGTTTATGGTAGACAGGGTCGGGAAATCTTTAGAAGCAATTTGGATCTGAGTGTCTGCAGAGAGGTAATATTTCATACAGAAATGTCATTTGGTAGCAATTGGATTGGAACCATGCATGAATTTTATCAGAACAGTGAAGAAGAAGAGAAGGGGCCTTACACACACACACAGAGACAAATATCTGCTAGATGATTGGACTTTTTTGTCTCCTGGTCACCTGGATCTGATATATTTTTCTGTTTCATTGTAGCTAGCAGCCACCTGTCACTGCTAAGTTGTCTAGGGCAGTTATTTTCTCTGAGTTTTTCATAATGCCATCTGAGATTAGTTGCACACTGTTTATTTGTCCTAGTTTTGTACAGTTGAGTTTTGCCTGCCTGCTCTGTCCTGGATTGGATATTCCTGGCTCTCCGGTCTTTGGATGCTGTTGCAGCTGTAGAATTCCCTGAATTTTATTGGGGCTGTCCAACCTTTTCATCTAGGGAAGTCTTTAGTATCAAATTACATGTGTTTTCCATAGCACAGGCTTTCCCTTCAACTCTAGTTTGATTGACCATTTTTCAGACCATATTTCGATAATATCACTCATCTTCATGTTAAAAGCAGCACTAAATTTTCCTCCCCTCTTCTAAAAAGTCCATGAAGTCCATGTTCTTGATATAACTTGGTATAATGTTCGTAGAGCTTCCACAATATGATTGTCTTGCACTTGATATTGTTAATAAAGGAATCCACTCTTTTTTTTGTAAAAAAAACATAGTAATCCACTCTTATTGGTGGCAGATTCTAACCAGTATGATATTCTTTTTTATGTACTGAAAAGAAAGAACCGAAGCTAAATGGCTTTACGTGGCATGCGGATCTCTTGGTTGTATTAAAGGATCATTGTTGGTAACCAAGTACTTGTTGTTTTTAAAATTGTAGGCATGTCTCTACTCTTGGGAGCACAGGGTTCCTCTTATTGCATTCAGCAATGATCGATGCTTGACCTTATTTGAGCACCCTCTAGTTGATTTACTGCATACTGTATATCATGAGCCAAAGGTGAATATTTTTCACTCTAGTAACAATTCTCTGGTACTGGCAGAGCAATTATTCCATATAGACACATGATTTTTAGAAAATGTTTACAGGCTGAAATCATGCCTTCAGTTGAGCATCTCTTGTCTGCTGCAGACATACAGGTAAGCACAGATATGGTCTCATTTTTCTTTTTGGAGTATCAAAAGAAAAGTGGTGTAGATGTTTTGAACCTAAAAAGGTTGACGGGTTTTTAAGGTGTGTGTTTAGCAGATGGTTTTAGCCATGATATCTTTTATTCAAATCAACTGACTGGCAACTTTTCAGTTTTTTATAATGTCAATCTTTTATTTTTGTTATACCTCAGAAAATCATGGACATAGTTTGTCACTTATGATTGCATTCTTAAACAAACGGAAATTATTGATTCTGTCTTGTTTTCTTTATGATTTATTTGTTAAAAAACTGGGAGTTATGGATCCCACACTCTTCTTAAATGTATTTGTGTACCTTTATGCTTGCAGCTGTATATTTAAGCCCTAGAAAACTAGATCCTCTCTACCTTTGGTTTTGTTTATTTTTATAATGGTTCACATCTTTTCAATTTACAGAAGATGATCTTTTTAGACACTGCTGAGGGAGTGGCTGTGAACCTGCGGCCGTACTGGTCTGAAGCAACTGGAGGCCGTGCCAATGTTGTGCAAGCTGTTCCAGATATGCTTGAAATTGTCCCCCCTGGAACCTCAAAAGGGAGTGGTGTAAAACTGCTGCTTGATCATTTGGGTGTCACTGCAAAGGAGGTATGGGAAGAAATAATCTGTTCTGTATTCCTTTTGTTTTTCATCTTGCCTTCTTTTCTTTTCAGAATAAATAAAATCTCTATAAGACTTGCAGTAGCTAGTGTTGGAGTCTCTCTTTTATTTACTTACTGTCATAGTTTGATATTCTTTAATGGTCCTTTCTCTTTCATTAGGAGAAAATGGTGAATGGCCAAACCTGCGACCACCTTATAGTTCTGAGTTTTGGTCTGACATGCCTGTTCTTTATACCATATTCTGGATTGTTTCTAATTTGTAAAATTTTAGATAATGGCTATTGGTGATGGTGAAAATGACATCGAGATGCTTGAGTTGGCTTCTCTAGGCATTGCTCTTAGCAATGGATCAGAGAAGACAAAAGCTGTGGCTAATGTTATTGGTGCCAGCAATGATGAAGATGGTGTGGCCTCTGCTATTTACCAGTATGCATTCTGAGGTATAAGGTCTAGTTTGAAAAATTCGAACAAAGGTCACATGGCGAATGATACATGGTGCTGGATGCAATCTGGCCATTTTGACAGTATTTATTTCTCGTTATAGATGAAAGATGGGCTTCATAAATGAAAATAGAAACTTGTCAACTTCTTTCCCTATTGAATGAGTTAACAGTAGGTAATCATTCAGTGCTAGCTCCTCTGAAGCAAGGTCTTCGAGACGGTGGTGCAAATAAAGCGACCTTCTTTTCTCATATTGATTGATCTCAATGATTTGAACTTCATGGATTTTTTTAGGTAGCTTTGTATCCAGAGATAGTTTCACTCTTTTTTTTTTTCCTTTTTGATTTTTTTTGGGACGAGGAGTGACTTCAGGCATGCCCACACCCAGAGCCTCAATGTTTATGCGATATTCTTTTCCATGTGAGATTTATGTACCTGCTACTTCATGTATCTGTTTGGATAATTCAGAAATGGACCAATGATACTGAACTTTTTGCATTCTTTGGCCGTGAATTGATTGGATCCTTCATTTCCATTATTTCATAGTAACAATTCAATCTTATTGGTGCTGAAGATCTCCGAACGTCGCTTCCATTGATGCAAGTTATTACTTTAAAATGAATGCTTGTTTCAACCCCAGGCACGTGTTTCAACCCCAGGCACGTGTAGGGTAATTCTGTCATTCTAATAAACCACATTACTTTTGCATTTTAATTAAGTGTGTGAAAATCATTTTTTTTCCCCTTTTATAGCGGGGTCTCTTGATTATAGTCAAGCAATTCTCACCTAAAAAGCTGTAAATTAGATTTAATAGAAACTTAATTTAAAGGTAATTTTATATTTAGAAACAAAAAAATTATAAAAAGATTTGGATATAAAAATAATTTTATATATAAAATTTTTAAATATATAAATGATGCTATTAAATTGAGAGTGGTGTTGAGATAACTGGTATGATTATGGTTTATTTTTTTTTTATAAAAAGTATTTTTAGTTGAGATTAGTTTGGAAAAATAGATATTTGGTTAAAATTGTAATTGAAATTGAGATTGAACAAAAAATAATTTAATGTGTTTGGTTAAGAATGTTTTTCAAATTAAAGTTATAAAATAACTAAAAATATATATATTAATATCGATGATTTTTAATTTAAATATTGTACATTTAACTATTGCTATTATATCATAAAATAAACATACAAAGAAATATGTATTTTACTATAATGTATGTACTTGTTAATTATTACTTAACTATAAAAACAAGAACAATTAAATTCATACATTTGTTTCATTCTACTTTATCATTTAATAAATTCATAAATTGGTCTTTTTTGCTCTCATCAAACACACATAATGTGAGTATTAAAATATAAACACTTTAAATTTTTAGAGACAATTTATAGCTTTTTTATTGGTATATATGTTTCTTGAACTACAAAAATTGTTTTGGTATGTAGAAGCCTACATCAAATTTATAAAAAATGAATTCTGATAGTGTTGCTTATATATACTTTTTATTGTTTGCATACATCATCTTTTTACATATATTGAAGGTTCAATTCTTTGATAAAAGAATACAAATACAAGGGAAGAAACATTTTGTTTTGTTTCTTGCTAAAATATCTCTTTTTCTTAATGAGCAATTGCCTTTTCTAGACAAGGATTTATAGTGTAAAGCAACCTTGTTTGCCCTTTTTTATTTCAGGGGAGGGTTCCTGATTTACTTTGATTTCGAATATTTAAATGTTGATGTAAATTTCACAGTGCATATTGTTATATGTCTTTTCAATAATAAAAAATACAGGTAAAAATAAAAACGCTCGATGAGAAGCATGAAAAAATTGCTTCACCAAAAACTAAGGTTAAACCTTATTTATTAGTGGGTCCTATGAACCAAACCACAACTTTATTTTATAACCAAACACCATATTATTGAGGTTGAAAAAAATATAGTAGCTACTGCAAAGATAAATGATGTCTAAGTAATTTTTGATAAGTTAGTTTATAATTTTTGTTCCTGCAAAAAAATGTTGTTTTGTCACAACTAAATAAGAAAAAATTCATGTTTATTTTTCAACTTATTGTCTAAATTTGTAGCTAAAAAAAACATAATATAATCTCTTCTAATTAACTAACTCCAATGGGCTCCTTTTAGATTACAAGCTAATAAGCTTAAATTAGTTATTAATTAACATAAGTTCAATAATGAAATAAACCATTAAATAATGTTTAACAAGTTAGAACAAACCTAAATTAAAAATATTTATTCAATATTAAATAAATAAAAAAATAGAATAATAAAAACAAATTCTTCATCCTAAAATTCTTTTATATAGCCAAAATCTTCAATTTTCGCACATTCTTGGCAAATTTTAGTCCTAACTTAAAAAATATCATTCTCTCTTATCTAGATGAATTATTAGGTCTAATATATATGGTTGGAAAGCTTGAGATGTCTAGCTTCCAGCCAAATTGAATAGTAGAAAAATTCTACATGTAGCTCTATATATATCCCAAATAGTAAATGAAGGTCTAGTTTAGTAGATTTGACAAGATTTGTTTAATGCCTTCGACCCTTTAAAATAATATGTTTCCAAACTCTATTTGACCTGAAACTTTACCATAATATAGTTTCATATGTCTAGTATCTCTTTATAAAATATCAACTTGACCTAATGTATGGTTTGAGAGATATGCTTGATATTGCAAAACTACTCAGCAAAACTTTTAAGGTTAAATTTAGACATGACTTGGTTCATACCATCCTCCCTTTTTTAAACAAAATTTGACCTCAAATTTGTATCATGAAAAAATATTTTAAAGTTAACAAATTAATACCACTTGGAGAATAGCATCATTATCAAAACTAAGAAGAACCTTGTTAGCAAAAAAGATCTGCTTGATATACAAGTTCTTATTTTCAACCATCTTCCTCTTTTTCAATTTCAGTTGCTCCTCATATATTGTATTAGGTTTCAAAGATACAAGAGTTATAGGTTTTCCATTCATCTCAAATGAATATCTATTTTCCACTCCATTATTTATAGCTCTCCTATCATACTGTTATGGTTTACCAAGAAACAAATGACTAACCTGCATTGACATAGCATCATATAACACTTCATCATAATATTTACCAAGATAAAAAAACAACTAAAACCTATTTATTCACTTTCACTTCATCACTATCATTTAACCACTACACTTATAAGGTATAAGAAGAACCTTGTTAGCAAAAAAGATCTGCTTGATATACAAGTTCTTATTTTCAGCCATCTTCCTCTTTTTCAATTTCAGTTGCTCCTCATATATTGTATTAGGTTTCAAAGATACAAGAGTTATAGGTTTTCCATTCATCTCAAATGAATATCTATTTTCCACTCCATTATTTATAGCTCTCCTATCATACTGTTATGGTTTACCAAGAAACAAATGACTAACTTGCATTGACATAGCATCATATAACACTTCATCATAATATTTACCAAGATAAAAAAACAACTAAAACCTATTTATTCACTTTCACTTCATCACTATCATTTAACCACTACACTTATAAGGTATAAGATGTTTGGTTGTGTGTAAGTTCAACTTTACACAATACTTGCTGTATTAATGCAATTGCCATTATCTTTTATGAAGTTACATTTCTTATTCTGAACATGACATCTCGTGTATAATATGTTCTCTATTTGACCTTCAGAAACATCTATATTGACAAGCAGATTCAATGCTCTCTTCACCACAAGTATCTTTTCATTAACTAGATATTCAATATAAACATCATTAACATCTTCCAATGGTGACATCTTCTTCTCTTTATCCTCCCCATTAATCTCAACTTCATTATTAGCTTTCATAACCATGAATTTTTTGTTTGGAAATTAATGTTACGGTTATGACAAGTAGGAGTAACATTATTATCTTAAAAAACAACCAGGGTGTCTTTCTTCTCTCTAGGGCATCTAACCATATCCTCTTCATTTGGTTGTGATGGATCACCCTTGGTGATAGCCTTTCAATTAGGTTTCTAAGGTGTCAAAAGACCTAATGGTTGGATTTGCGAAATGATAAACTTCCATTTATGCAGTTTCTCCATCTTCACGAACAAGTACACCATCTTTTCTAACTCTATATTATGGTCTTAATACCTATAATTATCCCTGTGACTAAAATTATCACGATATCTTTCCCCTCCAAACTGAAGATTCTGCAGCTGTCCAAAACATTTTCAAAATCAACATCATTCATGTTTGTATTATCAGCCACAAACATATACATATCAGTGTTAAATCATATAAAAGCACTCTTAATAACACGACTAAAAGATTGATGTCTTCTTCCTAGTGCAGGAATGTTGAAGTAATAAATAACTCAGCAAGACAGGGGTCGAACCATAGGAAAGTTAATTATACAAATTATAAATAACAATAATACAACAATAACAACAACAACAACAACAACAACAATAATAATAGTAATAGTAGCAGTAGTAGTAGTAGTAGTAGTAGTAGTAATAGTAGTAATAACAATAATAATAGTAATAATAATAAAGAAAAAAAAGGAGAAGAAGAAGAAGATGATGAGAACTTTGAGATGAAATATTAATGTAAGGATTAAACAATGATAATAACAAATGTCAAGGTTAGAGGTTCCACTAATATTATGTCAAACAAGTATAGTATAACTCTTATTACTCAATTTAAACCACACAAAAAAGAGGTTCCAATCTAATTATAAATTGTTAACATGATTGCATTAGTCATCTTATTCGATTAATACTAATACTTGTAAATCTTGTCAAGCATTCATGATTATAACTTATGTTAACAACAAATTAAGTTTTTTTCATAACTTAGGTGTTGGTTATACCATACAGTATGGGCTATGAAAGTGCCAAGCATTTGTTGTACCAAGTATTATACAACATAAATCAAGATTAATCATTTAACAAGCAAAGTATTAAAGAGTGAACAAGATAACAAACACAAAACATGTTAGTATCAAATATTAAAGTCCGTATTAAGTTTCCACTATACTTATTCCTACACCATTAGTGTAAGCTTTTCACCTTGACATAATAAACTTAGCTAAACATAATAAAAGAAAAAAAAAACAAAATAAGAACATAAATAAGATAAGAATTAACTAAGTAAAGGAAATGAAATGAAAGGCATAAATTTGATATTAATGAAAGCAAAGCATAAACATTACAAAAAATACAAAGAGAGAAAGCAATAACATGATCTTGATGTGAAAACCAAGATGCCCAAATGCATGGCAAATGCCTCCTTTTATAGGCCAAAATTATGAACTATTGATTTGATGACTAATTGATGATTAGGTGGCCAACTCTTAACTTGGTGACAATCCTTATTTTCTCTTGTCTGCCCAAAACTTTATTGATAACATCAAAATTGAAGCCACTTGAAAACATAAACATTGTAGGAAATCATCTCAGCTTTCTTGTGTAAAAACTTTAGATCATTTCGACTTCTAGAACTCTAGATATGACCCAAATACTGAACAGTGCTCGGACTGGAGGACATATTCAAACTTCTTTGTTGTTGCTCCAATTTGAACTTGAAAATAGCCTTTTTAGATCTTGGGCTCCATATGAAAGTTGTAGGCCTATGTCTTAACTTTCCATCCATATAAAGTAGACCTAAATTTGAGATCTACAGCTCCAGATATGACCCAATTACTGAACCGTATTCTGGTTTGGATTGCACCGACATCTCTTTTCTTAGTTTGACCATCTCTTTATCCTTTCAATTTTAGTTCTTAAATTCATCAATCAATCCTTTCATTTATGTGATAGGCTTGCAGTTAAGATGAACATTTATCATAAATTAAAGGTATCTTATATTATTAGATATATTATTATAAAACATGCTTTAGTTAAGGAGTTATTGATACTTCAAGTGCAAAATAATGACTTAAAACCTTGATAAAAATACACTTTTAAGTACTAATCACATCCCCCAACCAGCTTATTACTAGTCTTTAGTAATCAAAGCGTTAAAATAGAAAAATAATTTGCAAATTCCATAAAGCAAGGTATGTATCATTCAACTTTTATTAATCTATCCAGATAAACAAACTCTCATATATCTACTCAATACCTCTTAATAAGATATTAATAAACCTTTCTTTTATGCTCAATATATTTACATATAATTATGAGGCTTTTCTTAGAAGAAAACAAAATTTTTTTGTTCTAATGTTTAAGGCTAACTTCCTTGGGTTAAGATTATTATTATTTTTTCTTTTTTAATATATATACATATAACTTAAAACAACATGCATCTTTAACCCATGTAACAAGCTTTCGGCTAATGAGTTCCAGACCAGTTGGTCTTAGGGCATGAGGTGTCGAGACACCCCTACTCGAGTTGCAGATACTGATATGTAGATAGTGCAATGTTTGATTCCCTTAAGCTTTTCTCCTCAACCCATGTAATAAGCGTTGGGCAAATAGCTCCCAAGTCAGTAGACTTTAGAGTATTAGGTGTTAAAACACCTCTTCGGGCTTAATTGCTTAAGTTAGGAAGGCTACGAAACTAAACTTATCTATATTTTTATTATTATCATTTTTTTTCTTTTTCTTTTTTTAATTATATACTATCCTTTTTCTCTTAGTTGTTACCTTTAACAAAAGAACATAAATAATATAATAATTCAATATGCAACCCACAATCATATGTTAAAGTGTGTGTGTGTAAATTAAGGTTTAAGAATACATGTTAAATGAGTATATGAGCAGAATTAAGTGATAGTAATGCAAGAGTTTATAAACCTGAATATTTCAAGAAGTGTTATGATATACTTTATTAAAAATGGTTACTAAGATACGTCTCAAGAGTCATAAAAAGATCTCTTTTACTCTGCAATCATAGTAACAACAATTTTACACATGCTTCATGAAATAGAAAACACTGTTAGTTTTTTTTTTTTAGTTTTTTTAGCTACTACTCTTTCCCCTTAACCAAAACGAGACATTGTCCTCAATATTCTAAGGTAGAAAGATAGGGGATAGAAGATATCACCTAAAATAACGAACACTAACAAACTTGAAACACACTGAAACAAATATAAAAAACAATAAAACACAATAATAAAACCAAAAGACACAAAGATTCACAAATAAAGGCTCAAATCAAATTTAAGCTTTTTATAGCTTTTTTTAGATGACCAATTTATACGACTCATGGAAGGATCAATTACAGGAATGAAAGATTGTAGTTGGTCAATCAATTGTTCAACGGTAGCAGCAGAGATTATGATTTGTCGTGCAGAAGATGTTAGAAATTCTTGTTCCATAGCATGATAAAGAAAAGACAATAGCTTATCATAATAACCATTAACATTTAACAAACCTATGAGTTTATGGTGAATGTGCAGTTGAGCCCAAGAGAAAATATGAAAGATCTCTTCCAATATGCCTAGACCACCTGGTAAAGCAATAAAGGCATCAGTATGGTTAAACACTATAATTATTCGAGCTGAAATTATGGAGACTTGAAGTTCCTCTCCAATTGTTTTTTCAATAATGTCCCTTTATGCTAAAGCTTCGGGGACGACCCCAAAACTTGACTACCTCCTAAAAATACAACTATTGACACACCTTCCATTAATCCAAGACTGCCTCCCTCATACACTAAATGAATCTTTCTCTTAGGTAGCACTTGACCAAGATGATTTGCTAATTCTAAAAACTCCTTTTGTTTCCTAGAACTAGATCCACCAAAAACACAAATATTTTTTATTTGATGACTTGAGGAACTTGTCATTTCTACACACTTCTATATTTGATGAATGTATGGATTAAGTGGAAATGAAGGGAAGGAAGAGAGGATTTTATAGATGAGAAATTAAAAGGATAGGTTTCCTATGGGTCGAGGATAGGCTTCCTATCTAGTTTTCTTAAAAACTAGCAAACAAGGTTTTTTTTAGTCAGATTCCCAACACTAAGTCGATCATGTTCTTTATAAAAGTAGAGCCATAAATCATGAATTGCATGATACTTATCTCGACTATGATGAGACTTAAGAGTCAATAGAAGATTAGTTAAAGACTCTATGTGTTTTGAAATGAATCCTAGCTTTTGACAATTTTCACTGGTTTTGCGGAATGCATGTGATTCCTTGAATATGGTGGGCCAGTAAAATTTACTTTCTAAGATTTCTCCAGTCCTCTTTTTTTATGAGAAATGATCCCCATGTGCCTTAAAGTGATAAAATTTAATGAAATTACTTACCTCATTGTTAGGAATGTATTTTTGAAATATTTGATAAGGATAATAATTGAATAAGTAAGGGTCATCCCAATAAAATTTTTCCATGTTGCTAATTTTTTTTTTATCTTCGATACTCTAGTGAGCTGGCAAAATTCTTGAAGCAAGAAAATTGATATTTTTAGCAAACCAAGGCATTGAACTAAGAGAAAGTAGAGATTCATCAGGAAAGTAATTATTGATTGGTGTGATGTCGGGTATCAAATCTATTATCACTTTTGATAAAAGATCTGCATCAACATTTTCAGTGCCTTTTTCATCATTGATTTCTTCCTGATTGGTCATGGCATGAGAAATAGAAGTACTGGAGGGGAATGAATCTTTTCTTTGCCATGTTCAGATTCAAACCCTTCCTTACCCGTAGAGATTGACTCATCATCTTTCTCACAAGGTTCAAGAGTGGGTTTTTTAATAACTTCACCACTGCAAAGAGTGATGACTGATTTCACTTGATCCATGTGTTGACTTCTAGAACTACTTGCATTTGCATTGTAGTGCCCCTTGGGATTTTGCTGTGGTTGAGATGGAAACTTACCTTTCTCTTGAAAACTAAGAGCAGATATGAATTTTGCGAGAGTATCTTGAAAATCTGTTATGCTTTGAGTAAGTTGAGTGTTGATTGTCTCTTATTTTTCAATGAATGCATACAAAGTTTCCTCAAAATTTCTTCTAGGAGGTGGAACATAAGGAGGTGCATATTTATAAGAATTTTGAAAATTATGGTGTTCTTGAAACTGTGGTGGTGAAGTTTGTGCATTTTCACTCTTCCAACTAAAATTTTGGTTATTTCTCCAACCAAAGTTGTATGTTTACGAGTATGGGTTATGATTGAGCATTTCGAAATTGTTTAAAGCATGAGTTTGTTCATGGAGACATTCCTTAAAAGAAGGCAAGGTTGGACAATCATTGGTTGAGTGTTCATTAGTTTCATAGATTTGACACGCAATGTTTTGAATAGATTTTAATTGACCACTCTTTTTTAATTCTATTGCCTTGACTTTTCTAGCTAAAGATGCAAACTTGGCTTGGAGATCATGATCTTCCTTAAGGTTGTACATACCTCCACTAGATATATGAGGTTGAGTTTTACTGGATCCTGGTCTTAAATTTTATAGCCATGTTTTAGCTTTATCTTTTAATGAAAAAGAAAAAAGCTTTAATCTAATGGTGTTCATGCTATAATTGAAATTATTATATGTGTTGCAGACCTCCTCAAATTTTCGTAAATGCAAGTATGGATTTTTCAATTCTAAGCCATGAAAAGAAGGTAAAAGTTGAATAATATCTGACTTAAAATTAAAATGAGATGCATCTGGAGGAAAAACTATGCATGATGGTGCACTTGTTCTTGTGGGATTCATGTGGTCTCTAAGGATTCTAGCATGGTTATTCTCATTATAAAGTGATTGATTATCTTCTTCAGCCATATTTTCTGAAAATGATGAGGATACCCTACAAAGTCTACCACTTGATTGATGTATGTGACCACACTCTCATGCACGTGTAAGAATAGAATAAATAAAAAAAGAAAACAAAAGAAGAGGAAACAAGAGAAAATAAACAAAGTTATATACAAGAAAAGTGAAAAGAGAAAATAAACTAAAAATTATAATTTATAGAAAACCTACCTCCCTAACAACGGCGCCAAAAACTTGACATGACTAAAAAATTGATGTCTTTCTCCCAACTGCAGGAGTGTCGAAGTAATAAATAACTCGACAAGACCGAGGTTGAACCACAAAGAGGTTATCTGTACAAATTATAAACAACAACAATAGTAACAATAACAACAACAATAATAGTAGCAATAATAATACTAATAATTCTACTACTACTACTAGTAGTGGTAGTAGTAGTAGTAGTAGTAGTAGTAGTAGTAGTAGTAGTAGTAATAATAATAATAATAATAATAAAGAAAAATTGATGAGAACTTTGATATAGAAAATTAAAGTAAGGATTAAACAATGATAATAACAAATATCAAGGTTAAATGTTTCACTAATGATATGTCAAACAAGTATAGTTGTACCAAAACTATAGTTGTAGTTCTAAATATATCCCAAACAGTACATAGAGGTCTAGTTTAATAGATTTGACAAGATTCATCTAGTAGTTTCGATCCTTTGAAATAATATATTACCAAACTCTATTTGACCTGAAATATTTTCATAATATATTTCTCTATGTTTAGTATCTCTTTGTAAAAATTTAAACTCAATCTAAAATATGGTTTGAGAGATATACCCAATCTTGCAAAACTAGTCAACATATATTTAAGGCCAAATTCATGTCTAATTCCTATGCTTGGAACCCTTTTGAGATTATTCAATTGAATTTTAAATGGAATTCAATTGCTAAAAAATAACCACATGCAAATTAGATGGGAGATCGATTTGCTATGATAACTCTTCTTGGAATTGATATCTAAAATATATTTTTTAAAATACTCGTAACAATACAAATTCTAATTTTTATAAATCTCTAAATATCTCTTTCCTTCTATTCTTCTAATCCCTATGGTTTGTTCTTGTCGTATAACTCATATAATAAGCTCATGTTAGTCGGTAATTTGAGTTTATTATTATTGTAGGAAACTGAGAACCCTAAAGTCCAAGAAAACAATATTTGTTACACATGGTGAATTATAAAACCTAAACATATATGGGGGAAAACATTATAGATATGCAGTTATTTATTATGGATTATAGTAGTAAAATTATGGTTTTAACCTTAACAAAAAAAAATCAGATGAACTGGACTTAAGGGGTACGATGATCTTTTCATAAGGTTAAATTGTCATTCCTTATTTGTTTAAAAGTAGCACGGTCTCATCCTATTTTTTATGATAGTAAAATTACTATATTTCCCTTAAAAATCTAAAATATATTGTCATCCCTTATTTGTTTAGAAGTAGCACTGTCTCATCCTATTTTTTATGATAGTAAAATTACTATATTGCCCTTAAAAATCTAAAAAATATTGACCTTGGATATAGAGGTCTTATAGGAATTTCATTTTACTATAAATAATGTAATGAATCAATTTTACTTACCATAATTGTTTTTCAATTGTGACTTCAAACGCTTGTAAATAATTTTAAAATGGTTTTTTTTATTATCATTTAATCATTGGGGCATTCTATCTTTGTCAAGATAAAATAAAAAATAAAAAAAAGCTGGTGACGTGTGCGTTGTATCATTTCACTTGTTTCAGTGTCCTTTTCCATTCTAGGTGGCGTGTGTATGGTTGATTAGTATTTTGAAAGTGTATTTTTATCAAAGTTTTATATCAGTATTTTGCACTTAAAGTATTAATAACTTGTTGACTAAAATATATTTTATAATAACAAGTCTGATACTATAAGATACCTTTAATTTATGATAAATGTTCATCTTGAATGCAGGCCTATCACATAAATCAAAAGATTGATTGATGAGTTCAACTATTGAAATTAAAAAGACAAAGAAAGAGTAAAGCTTAGAAAAGAGATGTTGGTTTAGTTCAAACTAGAATACTGTTTAGTCATTAAGTCATTTCTGGAGTTGTAAAACTTGGATTTAGGTCTGCTCTATATGATGGAAATCTAAGACATAGGCTTAAAATATTCATGATTATACAAAACTCAAATCTACTATTTAGAAGTCTAAATCTTAGTAACAACAGAGAAGTCGAAATTTGTTATATAGCCCAGATACTATTCAGTGTTTAACCCATATCTTAAGTTATAAAAGTCTAAATAACCTTAATTATTTTTTGTTGGAAAGCTGAGATAATTTCCTAGAATTTTTATGATTCATATTTGTTTAAATTCTAATGTTAGTAATGATGTTTTTCTTAGATAAAAAGATAAGGATTGTCACCAAGTTAAGATGTGGTCACTCACTCAATATTTAGTCAACAAATCAATAGTTTTCAATTTTAGCCTCTAAAATGAGGCATTTTTCTTACTTCTAGGTATCTTGGTTTTCAGATCAAGATCATGTTCTTGCTCTTTCTTTTTATATTTTTTTATAATGCTTAACTTTTGCTTTCATTAATTCTTGTTTATGCTTTTCATTTCCTTTCCTTTACTTAGTTAACTTATATCTTATATATGTTCTTATCTCATTTATTTATATTTATCTTTTTTCATTATATTTAGTTAAGTTTATTATGTCAAGGTGAAAAGATCACACTAATGGTGTAAGAATAACTATAGTGTAAACTCAACATTGACTTTAATGTTTGATACTAACATGTTTTGTATTTGTTATCTTGTTCACTTTTAATACTTTACTTGTTAAATGGTTAATCTAGAAAATTCAAGGCACTAGAATTGAAAAAAAAAAGGTCAATTAAAATATATTTAAGACGTTGTGTGTCAAATATGTGAAATCAATGAATACTCAACCATTTACTGTCCAACTTTGCTTTCTTTTAAGGAATGCATCCTTGAACAAGCCCATACTTCAAATAGTTTTTAAATGCCCAATTATAACCCATACTCGCAAACATACAACCCTAGTTGGAGAAATCACTCAAATTTCAATTGGAAGAGTGATAACAATAATGCACAAACTTCACAGTCACCATTTCAAGCACACCATAATTTTCAAAATTCTTATGGATATGTACCTCTTTATGCTCCATCTCCTAGAAAAAATCTTGAGGAAACATTGCATGATTTCATTAAAAAGCAAGTGACAATTAATACTCAACTTTTCAAAGCATAATAAATTTTAAATATACTCTTGTAAAATTGACATTTGCTCTCAGTTTTCAAGAGAAAGGTAAGTTTCCATTTGAAACACAACAAAATCCCAAGGTACAATATAATACAAATGTAAGTAATTCTGGAAGCCAATATATGGATCAAGTCAAATCAGTTATCCCTTTTTATCGTGGTAAGATTATTGAAAAACCCACACTTGAACGTTGTGAAAAAGATGATGAGTTAATCTCTAAGGGTAAGAAAAGGGTTGAATTTGAACATTGCAAATAAAAGATTGATTCCCCGCCAAAACATGTATTTTCTTGTGTCATGACCGAACAAAGAAAAGTCAATCACAGCTCTAAACTCTTTGAGACTTTCAAGCAGGTAAGAATCAATATACCTTTGTTGGATGCTATTAAACATGTACCTTTTAATGCTAAATTTTTGAAAGATTTATGCATTATGAAGAGAAAACTGAATGTGAAAAAGAAAGCCTTTTTAATTAAACAAGTGTCATTCTTCAAAACAATAATGTTTTGAAATATAAAGACCCTAATTGTCCTATAATTTATTGCTTTATTAAAGAATTTAAAATTGAAAAAGCTTTACTTGATCTTAGAGCTAGTGTGAATTTACTTCTATATATTTAGTTTTTCAAAGTCTCAATTTAGGTTAGTTAAAACCAATTTCTGTAACTCTCTTACTTATTGATAGATCATAAAAGTGTTTAGAGGAATAGTTGAAGATGTGTTAGGACAAGTTGATAAATTCATTTATCTTGTGGATTTTATTGTCTTGAACACACAACTTGTTGAAGTATGTAATTCATTTTTTGTTATTTTAGGATGTCCATTTCTTGCAACTTCTAATGCATTGATTAATTGTAGGAATGAACTAATCAAGCTATTATTTAAAAATATGACATTGAAGATGAATATTTTCAACATTTGCAAGCAACCTGGACATGATTTACAAGAAGTAGATCTTATTGAAGAATTAGTTTCTGATCAATTTGAATCTACCTTGAGTAAAGCAAAGTTTGATGAATATACAAATTTGCAAATGATTTATTCTCAAGAAGAAATCGAGGATAATAAAGGCACAAAAATGTTAATACAAATCTTTTATTAAGAGTGATAATAGATTCAACATCTAACATCCCACCAATCGATGATTACTTTCCCGACGAACCTTTACTCTCTCTTCATCCAATGCTTTGGTTTGCTAATTATAACAATTTTCTTTCTTTAGGAGATTTGTTAGCTTATTGGAGTACCTAAGATAAAGAAAAGTTTTTGAACAATGTAAAGAACTTTTTTAGGATGACCTTTACTTGTTAAATATTGTCCTGATCAAATATTTTAAAAATGCATTCTCAATCATGAGATAAGTGACATGACTAAAAGATTGATGTCTTCTTCCAAGTATAAAAGTATCGAAGTAATAAATAATCCTACAAGACCGGAGTCGAACCACAAGGAGATTATTGATATAAATTATTGATAACAATAATACAATAACAACAACAACAACAACAACAACAACAAAAGAAGAAGAAGTTGATAAGAACTTTGAGATGAAAGATTAACGTAAGGATTAAAAAATGATAAGAACAAATATCAAGGTTAGAGGATTCACCAATGATATGTCAAACAAGTATAGTATAAACTCTTATTATTCAATTGAAAACCACACATAAAGGAGGTTCCAATCAAATTATAAATTGTTAACATGATTACATCAGTTATCTTATTTGATTAATGCTAATACTTGTAAATCTCATCAGGCATTCATGATTGTAACCTATATTAACAACAAATCGAGGTCCTTTCATAGCTCAGATGTTAGTTATACTATACAATATGGGCTATGAAAGTGTCAAAAATTTGTTGTATTAAGTGTTGTACAATATAAATCAAGATTAATCATTTAACAAGCAAAGTATTAAAGAGTGAACAAGATAACAAATACAAAACATGTTAGTATCAAACATTAAAGTCCATATTAAGTTTACACTATACTTATTCTTGCACCATTAGTGTAACCTTTTCACCTTGATATAATAAACTTAGCTAAGCATAATAAATAAAAGAAAAATAAATAAACAAAATAAGAATATAAATAAGATAAAAGTTAACTAAGTAAATGAAAGGAAATGAAAGGCATAAACTTGATATTAATAAAAGCAAAGCATAAACATTACAAAAAATACAAAGAGAAAACAAGAGCATGATCTTGATCTGGAGACCAAGATGCCTAAATGCATGGTAAATACCTCCTTTTATTGGCCAAAATTACAAACTATTAATTTGATGACTAATTGATGAGTGGGTGGCCAACTTTTGATTTGGTAACAATCGTTATCTTTTTTTGTCTGTCCAAAATATCATTAATAACATTAGACTTAAAACCACTTGAAAATATGAAAGTTGTAGGAAATTGTCTCCGCTTTCCAAAAGAAAAATAGAGGTCATTTCGACTTCTAGAACTCCAGATAAGGCCAAAATACTGAACAGTGCTCGAGCTGGAGGACAGATTCGGGCTTCTTTATTGTTGCAACAATTTGTAATTGAAAACAGCCTTTTTAGATCTTGTGCTCCATATGAAAGTTGTAGGTCTATGTCTTACCTTTCCATCCATATAAAGTAGACCTAAATCTGAGATCTATAGCTTCAAATATGATATAATTACTGAATAGTGTTCCTATTTGGATTGCACCATCATCTCTTTTCTATGTTTGGCCATCTCTTTGTCCTTTCAATTTCAGTTCTTAAACTCATCAATCAATCTTTTTATTTATGTGATAGACTTGTATTTAAAATAAATATTTACCATAAATTAAAGGTATCTTATGTTATTAGGTTTGTTATTATAAAACATGCTTTAGTTAAGGAGTTATCGATACTTCAAGTGCAAAATGATGATACAAAACCTTGATAAAAATACACTTTTAAGTACTAATCAGTAAGTAGTGTCACTAAATTATCATTCTGAGGCATGTGAAAATCATTTCTTATAAAAAAAGCAATTTTAAAAATCTTACAATATAGATTCTATAGGCCCACCATGTTCAAAGACACACATATGTTCTGCATAACTTGCGAAAATTGTCAAAAGTCGGGGTTTATTTCAAAATATAAAGAGTTTTTAGATAATATTTTATTGAATTTTGGGATGTATCGTGCATTTCATGACTTATGACCCTATTTTCATAAAAAAAAAATATGCTTGACATAGTCTTAGAATCTGACTATAAAAGACATTATATGTCAATTTTTAAGAAAACTGGATTGGAAGCCTATCCCCGACCCATTGAAGGCGTTTAAGTCATTCTTGGTTGTAAGAAAGGTGTGAGCTACAATCACAACTACTTATACATGCACATGTTTTTTTTTAAATAATAATAAAATAAATAAAGAGAGAGAGAGAGTGATACTCTAACTAGCCTATATATAGGTGGCATGAATGCATTTTTAATTTCTCATTTATAAAATCTTCTCTTCTTTCCTTCCATTTCTACTCAATCAATACATTTAACAATAAAAGTGTTTAGAAATGACAAGTGCCTCAAGTCATGACATAAGAAATATTTGTATTTTTGGTGGATCTAGTCTTATAAAAAAATAAAGTTTTTAGAATCAACAAATTATCTTGGTCAGGTACTAGCTGAGAAAAAGATTCATTAGTGTATGGAAGAGCTAGCCTTGTGTTAATCAGTGGAGTGTCAATAGCTTAATTTTTAGGAGGTAGTCAAGTTTTGGAGATCGTCCCCTAAGCTTTAGCAAAAGGGAATATAATTAGAAAAACAATTCGAAAGGAACTACAAGTCTCCTAACACGACGAAAAGATTGATGTCTTCTCCCAAGTGTAGGAGTGTCGAAGTAATAAATAACCCGGCAAGACCGGGGTCTAACCACAGGGAGGTTATTGTACAAATTATAAATAACAACAATACAACGACAACAATAATAACAATAACAATAATGACAACAATAATAGTAATAACAACAACAATAATAATAATAAGGATAACAATAATAATAATAATAATAGTAATAATAATAAAAAAAGAGAAGAAGATGATGATGATGAGAACATGAAGATAGAATAATAATGTAAGGATTAAAAGCGTTAAAATAGAAAGATAATTTACAAATTCCACAAAGCAAGGTATTCATCATTTAACTTCCATTACTCTATCCAGATAAACAAACTCTTGTTATATTTATATATCTGCTCAATACCTCTTAACAAGATATTCAAAAACCTTTCTTTTGTGCTCATTGTATCAACACATAATTATAGGGCTTTTCTTGGAACAAAACAAAATTTGTGTTCTAATGTTTAAGGTTAACTTCCTTGGGCTGGGATTATTATTTTTGTCTTTTTTTTTAATATATATACATATAATTTAAAACACCATGCATCTTTAACCCATGTAACGAGCTTTCAGCTAATGACTCCCAGACCAGTTGGTCTTAGGGCATTAGGTGTTAAGACACCCCTACGAGCTTAGTAACTCGGGTCGCAGATACTGATATGTAGATAGTGCAATGTTTGATTCCCTTAAGCTTTTCTCCTCAACCCATGTAACAAGCGTTGGGCCAATAGCTCCCAAGTCAATTGACTTTAGGGTATTAGGTGTTAAAACACCCCTTCGGGCTTAATTGCTTAGGTTAGGGAGGCTACAAAACCAAACTTATCTACATTTTTATTATTATCATTTTTTTCTTTTTCTTTCTTTCTTTTTTTTTTTTTCCTTTTCTCTTTTTTTTATATACTATCCTTTTCCCTTAGTTGTTACCTTTAACAAAAGAATATAAATAATGTAACAATCCAATATGCAACCCACAATTATATGTTGAAGTGTGTGTATGTAAATTAAGGTTTAAGAATACATGTTAAACAAGTATATGAGACCTTATTACGAATGGTTACTAAGATGCGTCTCAAGAGTCACTTTAACAAAAGAGCTCCTTTACTCTGCCATCCTAATAACAATCATTTTGCATATGCTTTATGAAATAGAAAACACAGTTTTTTTTTTAGCTACTACCCTCTCCCCCCAACTAAAAGAAGACATTGTCCTCAATGTTTAAAGGTAGAAAGATAGAGTATATAAGATATCACCTGAAATAATGAACACTAACAAACCTGAAAGACACTGAAACAAATATAAGTAGTAACAAAACACAATAAAACCAAAAGACACAAAGAGCATATGTATGTACAGGTAGTTGTGATTGTGGCTCACATCTTCCCTTGGTTTTACGTTCAAGAACGGCTTAAACACCCTCTATGGGTCTGGGATAGGCTTCCCATCCAGTTTTCTTAAAAATTGACAAACAGGGTCGTTTTTAGTCAGATTCCCAAGACTAAGTCGATCATGTTCTTTATGAAATAACGACCATAAATCATTAATTGCACAATGCACATCTCCACTAGGATGCGTCTCAAAAGTCAATAGTAGGTTATCTAAAGACTCTCTGTGTTTTGAAATAAATCCCACCTTTTGACAATTTTCACAGTTTTTATAGAATGCATGTGACTCCTTGAATATAGTGGGCCGGTAAAATCCACTTTATAAGATTTCTAGAATCCTCTTTTTTGATGAGAAATGATCCCCACGTGCCTTAGAGTGACAAAATTTAATAACATCACTTACTTTATTGTCGGGAATGCATCTTTGAAATATTTGATCAGGACAATAATTGAATAAGTAAGGGTCATCCCAATAAAAGTTTTGCACGTTGCTCAAAAATTTTCTTTTATCTTCGATACTCCAGTAAGCTGGCAAAAATCCTAAGGCAAGAAAATTGATATTTTTAGCAAACCAAGGCATTGAACTAAGAGAAAGTAGAGATTCATCAGGAAAGTAATCATCGATTGGTGTGATGTCGGGTGTTGAATATGTTGTTGCTTTTGATAAAAGATCCGCATCAACATTTTCAGTGCCTTTTTCATCCTCAATTTCTTCCTGAATGGTCATGGCATGAGGAAATGGAAATGGTGACAGGGAATTAGTCTTTTCCTTGCAATATTCAAATTGAACCCCTTCCTTACCTTTAGAGATTGACTCATCATCTTTCTCACAAGGTTCAAGAGTGGGTTTTTTAATAACTTCACCACTGCAAAGAGTGATGACTGATTTAACTTGATTCATGTGTTGACTTCCATAACTACTTGCATTTGCATTGTACTGCTCCTTGGAATTTTGCTGTGGTTGAGATGGAAACTTATCTCTCTCTTGAAAATTGAGAGCAGGTGTGAATTTTGCAAGAGTATCTTTAAAATCTGTTATGCTTTGAGCAAGTTGAGTGTTGATTGTCTCTTGCTTTTCAATGAATGTATGCAATGTTTCCTCAAGATTTCTTCTAGAAGGTGGAGCATAAGGAGGTGCATATCCATGAGAATTTTGAAAATTATGGTGTGCTTGAAATGGTGGTTGTGAAGTTTGTGCATTGTTGTTCTCACTCTTCCAACTAAAATTTGGATGATTTCTCCAACTAGGGTTGTATGTTTGTGAGTATGGGTTATGGTCGGCCCTTTGGAAACTGTTTAAAGCATGGGCTTGTTCATGGAGACATTCCTTAAAAGAAGGCAAGGTTGGACAGTTATCAGTTGAGTGTTCATTTGTTTCACATATTTGACATGTAATGTTTTCAACAGATTTTAATTGACCACTCCTTTTCAATTCTAGTGCCTCGACTTTTCTAGCTAAAGATGCAAACTTGGCTTGAAGGCCATGATCTTTCCTAAGGTTGTACATACCTCTACTAGATATATGAGGTTGAGTTTTACTCGGTGCCTTATAAATACCCGCGGTGTCCTAATTTTGAGCATTTTCAGCTAACAAGTCTAAGTACTCCATTGCTTCATCAGGGTCTTTGTCTTCAAAAGTTCCATTGCACATCAATTCAACCATTTGCCTATCTTTAGGTGTTAACCCTTCATAAAAATGTGAAACTGATCTCTATGTTTCAAACCTATGATGAGGACGAGTACTAAGTAAGTCTTGATACCTATCCCAATATTGGTAAAATGTTTCTCCTGGTTTTTGAGTGAAAATGGTGATTTGTCTTTTGAAAGAGTTTGTTCTATGAGATGGGAAAAACTTCTTTAAAAACTGTTGTTGCATTTCATCCCAAGCACGAATGGATCCTGGTCTTAAATTTGGTAGCCATGTTTTAGCTTTATCTTTTAATGAAAAAGGAAAAAGCTTTAATCTGATGGTGTTCATGCTACAATTTAGATTATTATATGTGTTACAGACCTCCTCAAATTCCCTTAAATGCAAGTATGGATTTTTCAATTCAAAACCATGAAAAGAAGGTAAAAGTTGAATAATGCCTGGCTTAAAATTAAAATGAGATGCATCGGAAAGAAAAACTATGCATGATGGTGCACTTGTTCTTGTTGGATTCATGTGGTCTCTAAGTGTTCTAGCACGGTTATTCTCATTATTCTCATTATGAAG
>SRLM01001465.1:124994-135779 GCA_015708895.1 Populus ilicifolia | reverse complement strand
GAATAAGTATGGTATAAACTTAATATGGACTTTAATGTTTAATACTAACATGTTTTATATTTGTTATCTTGTTCACTCTTTAATACTTTGCTTGTTAAATGACTAATCTTGATTTATGTTGTATAACAATTGGTACAACAAATGCTTGGCACTTTCATAGCCCATACTATATGGTATAACCGACACTTGAGTTATGAAAGGAACTTGATTTGTTGTTAACATAAGTTATAATCATGAATGCTTGATGAAATTTACAAGTATTAGCATTAATTGAATAAGATGACTAATGTAATCATGTTAACAATCTATAATCTGATTGGAACCTCCTTTATGTGTGGTTTCCAATTAAATAATAAGAGTTTATGCTACACTTGTTTGACATACCATTAGTGGAACCTCTAACCTTGACATTTGTTATTATCATTGTTAATCCTTACTTTAATATTTCATCTCAAAGTTCTTATCTTCTTTATTATTATTATTATTATTATTATTGCTATTGTTGTTATTGTTATTATTGTTGTTGTTGTATTATTGTTATTTATAATTTGTATAATAACCTCTCTATGGTTCGACCCCAGTCTTGCTAGGTTATTTATTACTTCGACACTCCTACACTTGGGAGAAGACATCAATCTTTTCGTCGTGTCATTTACTATAATAGTAGTAGTAATAATAATAATAATAATAATAGTAAGAAGATGATGAAGAAGTTAAAGAGGACTTTGAGTAAGAAGATGAAGAAGAACAAGTTAAAGAGGACTTTGAGATGTAAGATTAAAGTGAGGATTAAACAATGATAAAAATAAATGTTAAGGTTAGAGGATCCACTAATGTTATTTCAAATAAGTATAGTATAATTTTTTTTTATTACTCAATTGGAAACCACACAGAAAGAACGTTCCAATCGAATTATAAATGGTTAATGATACGACCAAAAGATTGATATCTTCTTCCAAATACAGGAGTGTCGAAGTAACAAATAACCTGGCAAAACCAGGGTCAAACCCCATGGAGGTTAATTGTATAAATTATAAATAACAACAATTCAATAACAACAAAAGGAATAATAATAGTAATAGTAATAATAGTAGTAGTAGTAATAGAAGAAGAAGAAGAAGAAAAAGAAAAAGAAGTTGATGAGAACTTTAAGATGAAAGATCAATGTAAAAATTAAACAATGATAACAATAAATATCAAGATTAGAGGATCCACTAATGATATTTCATAGTATAGTATAAACTCTAATTATTCAATTGGAAACCATACATAGAGAAGGTTCTAATTGGATTATAAATTTTTAACATGATTATATTAGTTATCTTATTCGAATAATGCTAATACTTATAAATATTATCAGGCATTCATGATTGTAACTTATGTTAATAACAAATCAAGTTTCTTTCATAGCACAGGTGTAAGTTATACCATACGGTTGGGCTATAAAAGTGCTAAGTATTTGTTTTACCAAGTATTATACAATATAAATCTAGATTAACTATTTAACAAGTAAAGTATTAAAAGTGAACAAGATAACAAATACAAAATAATACGATCCAAGCAAGGTCAAATTTGGATTTGGATGTAAAATGTGCAACTATCCAATTTTACGGCAACAGTAATAATTTTCAATCCAACCGTTGGATTGAACTGACATTTTACATGAAGTCTCCTAACATATTGTACTACCTTGGATTAAAATTTTAGGTCAATTGGATTTCAGGAAGGCATCTCAATATGGGTCAGCAAAGGCTGTATGAATTTTGTTATTTACTTCCTTTTGACTTGTGGACTTCCTATTTGGCTAGAATTCTTTTCCTAAAAAGATGTGGCAGCTTATTGTGGAAATATACTAATTCTACAAGGATGTTTAATGGGCTGTAACATAGTTTCAAAGTGTGGCAAGGATTCATAATCATTTCAGAATCCTTTTCTTATAAGGATTCATTATTCATTCGAGCTATAAAAGAAAAGAAGACTTTAGAATGCATTCTACCTTCATATTAGATTTTCTAGTCTATTTGGGACTTCTTAATGGTAACAAATCTGATTCTAGCATATTTAGGATAGTAATTTTTGTATTTTTATATTTTTATTATTTTCTTCTTAGTCTTTGGGTTATTATTACTTATTTGGGTCACTTGTAAGTCGGCTACATATAAGTCCACCTAAGGGGGGTCTGTTAGGGTTTCTTTAAGTCTAGAATCACTATAAATAGAGGCATAACTAAACATGTAAGGAAAAGCTCTTTAGATTAATAAAACTGCTTGTTTGCCGCACTTTGTGTGTGTGTTGGTGAGATAATCTCCCTTCCATGGTTCTCTAATGAATTGAAAAATGACTTATCGAAGAACAACTGTCTTCACGACGTCATTCTTATACTTCTCATTTACGAATCAATATTTGTTGGGTAGGGGTTTTCGTTTCCAATAGTGCTGGTGCCTAGATACAAGTTATCTTTGTGTCATACTACTATCAACCTGATTTACTTGGCTTTCCAAAAATTGGTGTCTTTGTGCGTGGGTTGCGTGACCATATGATCACGAGGTTCGCATCACAAAATATGTTAGTTTCAAACATTAAGGTCCCTGTTGAATTTACACTGTACGTATTCTTACACCATTAGTGGAACCTTTCACCTTAACATAATAAACTTAGCTAAACATAATGAAAAAGAGAAACATAAATAAACAAGATAAGAACATAAATAAGATAAAAGTTCACTAAGTAAAGGAAAGGAAATGAAAGATATAAATAAGATTTTAATGAAAGCAAAACATAAGTATTACAAAAATACAAAGAAAGAATGTAAGAGCATGATCTTGATCTAGAAACCAAGACACCTAAATGCTTAAAAATGCCTCCTTTTATACGTAAATTGGAAACTGTTGATTTGATAACTAATTGATGAGTGGGTAGCCATATCTTGACTTGGTGGCAATCCTTATTGATTGATACTTAAAAGTGTATTTTTATCAAGGTTTTATATGATCATTTTGCACTTGAAGTATTAATAATTCCTTAACTAAAGCATGTTTTATAGTAATATATCTAATAATATAAGATACCTTTAATTTGTGTTAAATATCCATTTTAAATGCAGTCCTATCATATAAATGAAAGGATTGATTGATGAATTTAAGAACTGAAATTGAAAGGATAAAGAGATGGCCAAATTAGAAAAGAGATGTTGGTGCAATCCAAACCGGAACACTATTTGGTAATTGGGTCATATTTGCAGCTATAGATCTCAGATTTAGGTCTACTTTATATGGATGGAAAGGTAAGACATAGACGTATAACTTTAATATAGAGTCCAAGATCTAAAAAGGCTATTTTCAAGTCTAAATTGTTGCAATATTAAAGAAGCCCGAAATCTATCCTCCAACTCGAGCACTGTTCAGTATTTTGGCCATATTTGGAGTTCTAGAAGTTGAAATGAGCTAATTTTTTTACACAAGAAAGCTAAGAAAATTTCCTACAACTTTCATGTTTTTATATGGCTCCAATTTATGATAATCTATCTAATAATATAAGATACCTTTAATTTATGATAAATGTCCATTTTAAATGCAGGCCTATCACATAAATGAAAGGATTGATTGATGACTTTAAGAACTTCAATTGCAAAGGCAAAGAGATGATCAAACTTAGAAAAGAGATGTCGGTGCAATCCAAACCGGAACACTATTCGGTAATTGGGTCATACCTGGAGCTATAGATCTCAGATTTAGGTCTACTTTATATGGATGGAAAGGTAAGACACAAGCCTACAACTTTCATATGGAGTCCAAGATCTAAAAAGGCCATTTTCAAGTCCAAATTATTGCAACAACAAAGAAGCCCGAATTTGTCCTCTAGCCCGAGCACTGTTCAGTATTTTGGCCATATCTAGAGTTCTAGAAGTTAAAATGAGCTGAATGTTTTACACAAGAAAGCTGAGATAATTTCCTAGAACTTTCATGTTTTCAAGTGGCTCTAATTTTGACGTCATCAATGATGTTTTGGGCAGACAAGAGAAGATAAGGATTGTCACCAAGTCAAGGGTTAGCCATCTACTCATCAATTAGTCATCAAATCAATAGTTCCCAATTTTGGCCTATAAAAAAAGGCATTTGCCATGCATTTAGGCATCTTGGTGTCCAGATCAAGATCATGCTCTTGTTTTCTCTCTTTGTATTCTTTATGCTTTGTTTTCATTAATATCAAGTTTATGCCTTTCATTTCCTTTCCTTTGCTTTATTAACTCTTATCTTATTTATGTTCTTAATTTGTTTATCTATTTTTCTTTCTTTCATTATGTTTAGCTAAGTTAATTATATCAAGGTGAAAAGGTTACACTAATGGTGTAAGAATAAGTATGGTATAAACTTAATATGGACTTTAATGTTTGATACTAACATGTTTTATATTTGTTATCTTGTTCACTCTTTAATACTTTGCTTGTTAAATGACTAATCTTAACTTATGTTGTATAACAATTGATACAACAAATGCTTGGCACTTTCATAGCTCATAATGTATGGTATAACCAACACCTGAGCTATGAAAGGAACTTGATTTGTTGTTAACATAAGTTATAATCATGAATGCTTGACGAAATTTACAAGTATTAGCATTAATTGAATAAGATGACTAATGTAATCATGTTAACAATCTATAATCTGATTGGAACCTCCTTTATGTGTGGTTTCCAATTGAACAATAAGAGTTTATACTATACTTGTTTGACATACCATTAGTGGAACCTCTAACCTTGACATTTGATATTATCACTGTTTAATCATTACATTAATATTTCATCTCCAAGTTCTCATCATCATCATCATCTTCTTCTTCTTCTCTTTCTTTACTACTATTATTATTATTATTATTATTATTATTATTATTATTATTATTGTTATTGTTAGTACTACTATTATTATTGTTATTGTTGTTGTTGTATTGTTGTTATTTATAATTTGTACAATAACCTCCCCGTGGTTCAACCCCGGTCTTGCCGAATTATTTATTATTTCGACACTCTTGCACTTGGGAGAAGACATCAATCTTTTCGTCATGTCAAGTTTTTGGCGCCGTTGCCGGGGAGGTAAGTTTTGTATAAATTATAATATTTATTTTATTTTCTCTTTTCACTTTTCTTCTATATAACTTTGTTTCTTTTCTCTTGTTTCTTATTCTTTTGTTTTGCTTTTCCTTTTATTCTATTCCTACATGTGCATGAGAGTGTGGTCATGTACATCAAGTGGTAGACTTTGTAGGGTATCCTTATCATTTTCAAAAAATATGGCTGAAGAAGATAATCAATCACTTGATAATGAGAATAACCGTGCTAGAACGCTTAGAGACCACATGAATCCAACAAGAACAAGTGCACCATCATGCATAGTTTTTCCTCCCGATGCATCTCATTTTAATTTTAAGCCAGACATTATTCAACTTTTACCTTCTTTTCATGGTTTAGAATTGGAAAATCCATACTTGCATTTAAGAGAATTTGAGGAGGTCTGCAACACATATAATAATTTAAATTATAACATGAACACCATCAGATTAAAGCTTTTTCCTTTTTTATTAAAAGATAAAGCAAAAACATGGCTATAAAATTTGAGACCAGGATCCATTCGTGCTTGGGATGAAATGCAACAACAATTTTTAAAGAAGTTTTTCCCATCTCATAGAACAAACTCTTTCAAAAAACAAATCACTACTTTCACTCAAAAACCAGGAGAAACATTTTACTAATGTTGGGATAGGTATCGAGACTTACTTAGTACTTGCCCTTATCATGTTTTTGAAACATGGAGATTGGTTTCACATTTTTATGAAGGGTTAACACCTAAAGATAGGCAAATGGTTGAATTGATGTGCAATGGAACTTTTGAAGATAAAGACCCTGATGAAGTAATGAAGTACTTAGACTTGTTAGCTAAAAATGCTCAAAATTGGAACACCGCGGGTACTTATGAGGCACCGAGTAAAACTCAACCTCATACATCTAGTGGAGGTATGTACAACCTTAGGGAAGATCATGACCTTTAAGCCAAGTTTGCATCTTTAGCTAGAAAAGTTGAGGCACTAGAATTGAAAAAGAGTGGTCAATTAAAATCTGTTGAAAACATTGCATGTCAAATATGTGAAACAAATGAACACTCAACCAATAACTGTCCAACCTTGCCTTCTTTTAAGGAATGTCTCCATGAACAAGCCCATGTTTTAAACAGTTTCCAAAGGGCCAACCATTACCCATACTCACAAACATACAACCCTAGTTAGAGAAATCATCTAAATTTTAGCTGGAAGAGTGATGCACAAACTTCACAACCACCATTTCAAGCACACCATAATTTCCAAAATTCTCATGGATATGCACCTACTTATGCTCCACCTCCTAGAAGAAATCTTGAGGAAACATTGCATGCATTCATTGAAAAGCAAGAGACAATCAATACTCAACTTGCTCAAAACATGACAGATTTTAAAGATACTCTTGCAAAATTAACATATGCTCTCACTTTCCAACCAAAAGGTAAGTTTCCATCTCAACCACAATAAAATCCCAAGGGGCAATACAATGCAAATGCAAGTAGTTCCGGAAGCCAACACATGCATCAAGTCAAATTAGTCACTACTCTTCACAGTGGTAAGGTTATTGAAAAACCCTCTCTTGAACCTTATGAGAAAGATGATGAGTCAATCTCTAAGGGTAAGGAAGGGGTTGAATCTAAAAATTACAAAGAAAAAACTAATTCTCCTCCAACACTTCCATTTCTTCAAGCCATGACCAAATAAAGGAAAGTCAATTACAACTCTGAAATTTTTGAAACTTTCAAACAGGTAAGAATCAATATACCTTTGTTGGATGCTATTAAACAAATTCCTTCCTATGCTAAATTTGTGAAAGATCTATGCATTGTGAAGAGGAAACTGAATGTGAAAAAGAAAGCCTTTCTAGCCGAACAAGTAAGTGACATTCTTCATAACAATAATGCTTTGAAATATAAAGACCCTGGTTGTCCTATAATTTCTTGCTTTATTGGAGAGCATAAAATTGAAAGAGCCTTACTTGATCTTGGTGCTAGTGTGAATTTACTTCCATATTCAGTTTTTTAGAGTCTGAATCTAGGTGAGTTAAAACGAACTTCTATAACTCTTTTACTTGCTGATAGATCTGTAAAAGTGCCTAGAGGAATAATTGAAGATGTGTTAGTACAACTCGATAAATTCATTTATCCTGTGGATTTTGTTGTCTTGGACACACAACCTATTGAGGCATGTAATTCATTTCCTGTAATTTTAGGACGTTCGTTTCTTGCAACTTCTAACACATTGATTAATTGTAGGAATGGACTGATGAAGCAATCATTTGGAAACATGACATTGGAGATGAATATTTTCAACATTTGCAAGCAACCTGGAGACGATAATGATTTACAAGAAGTAGATCATATTGATGAATTAGTTTATGATCCACTTAAATCTACTTTAAGTAAAAATAAGTTGGATGAATCTGAAGATTTGCAAATAATTTATTTTGAGAAAGAAATCATGGATGAAAAAGCACTAAAAATGTTGATGTGAATGTTTTGTCAACAATGACAACAAATTCAACATCTGATATCACACCAATCGATGATTACTTTCCTAACGAATCCTTTCTTTCTTTTAATCCAATGTCTTGGTATGATATAAATATCAATTTTCTTGCTTTAAAAGATTTGCCAGCTGATTGGAGTACCCAAGACAAAGAAAAGTTTTTGAACGAAGTGAAGAACTTTTATGGTGATGACCCTAACTTATTCAAATCTTGTCCTGATCAAATATTTCAAAGATTCATTCCCGACAATGAGGTAAGTAGTGTCATTAAACTTTGTCATTCTGATGCATGTGGAAGTTATTTTTCGTCAAAAAAGACAGCTATAAAAATCTTTCAAAATGGATTTTATTGGCCCACCATGTTCAAGGACATGCATACATTCTGCAAAACTTCTGAAAATTATCAAAAAGTTGATATTGGTAAAAAAGTTTTGTTTTATAATTCTTAATTTTATGCATTCCCTAGCGAGCTAAGATCAAGATGTAGCAATCCTTATGGGGCCTGTGATATTGAGAATTCAATGAATGACAATGATTTTAAGGAAAATGGACATCGTTTGAAAGCTTACTTTGATAATTTTTCTAGTGAAAATAAATCAACTGGTTGGAATGATCTTGTAGATAAAGGTTGATTATTTTATTTTTCTCATATTGTTTTTGTATTTCTTTTTTAAGTGATTTTAGCTAGTTTCTCTCACCCTGGTCAAATGGCGGATAACAGTACTCTGTGACTTAAGTCGGTTCTTTCAGTTTCCCCACAATAACTGATATCTGTATATACATTTCTGTAATTTTTTTGAATATCTTTTCAAATTCTCATTTGAAAATGGACACTAATCTTGCAAAATTGAAAAAGTATTTTCCCGCTTTGCCTCAGAATGCGATTATAAAAATTTACCATGCTAGATGTGCAAGATTGAGATTATTAGTAAATCATGGAATTCCTGAAGATATTCGCTGGTTGATTGAAGCAAAAGTCTGATTATCAAGTGAGTCCTCTAAATCCTTCATTTCATACGTGCCTAGAACAGGTAAAAGCACTTTTGCAAAGAAACATCGTGCAAAACAACTGAAAGTTTGTCGTCGATGTGCTAGATGGGCTTGTAATACACAATGTCGTTCTTTAGGAATGGTATTTATAAACTGTGAAGATAAAATACAATTCATTATGGATGACTTGAGTACGAAGTCTTTAGATAACCTTCTATTGACTCTTGAGACGCATCCTAGTAGAGATGTGCATCGCGCAATTCATGATTTATGACCGCTATTTCATAAAGAAAATGATCGACTTAGTCTTGGGAATTTGACTAAAAAAGACCCTGTTTGTCAGTTTTTAAGAAAACTGGATGGGAGGCCTATCTCCGACCCATAGAGGGCATTTAAGCCGTTTTTGGACGTAAAACTAAGAGAAGATGTGAGCCACAATCACAACTACCTGTACATACACATGCTCTTTGTGTCTTTTGGTTTTATTATTTTGTTTTGTTGTTACTTATATTTATTTTAGTGTCTTTTAGGTGTGTTAGTGTTCATTATTTCAGGTGAGATCTTCTATACTCTATATTTCTACCTTTAAACATTGAGGACAATGTCTTGTTTTAGTTAGGGGGAGAGGGTAGTAGCTAAAAAAAAAAAACTGCGTTTTTTATTTCATAAAGCATGTGCAAAATGGTTGTTACTATGATGGCAGAGTAAGGAGAATCTTTTATGACTTTTGAGATCCATCTTAGTAATCATTCGTAACAAGGTCTATCATAATAATACTTGAAATATTCAGATTTACAAACTCTTACATTATTATTGACACGACAAAGAGATTGATATCTTCTCCCAAGTACAGGAGTGTCAAAGTAATAAATAACCCGGCAAGACCGGGATCGAACCACAGGGAGGTTATTGTACAAATTATAAATATCAACAATACAACAACAACAATAATAACAAGAACAACAATAATAGTAACAACAACAACAACAACAACAATAATAATAAAGAAAGAGAAGAAGATGATGATGATGATGAGAACTTGGAGATAGAATATTAAAGTAAAGATTAAACAATGATAATAACAAATGTCAAGGTTAGAGGTTCCACTAATGGTATGTCAAACAAGTATAGAATAAAATCTTATTGTTCAATTGGAAACCACACATAAAGGAGGTTCCAATCAGATTATAGATTGTTAACATGATTACATTAGTCATCTTATTCAATTAATGTTAATACTTGTAAATTTCGTCAAGCATTCATGATTATAACTTATGTTAACAACAAATCAAGTTCCTTTCATAGCTCAGGTGTCGGTTATACCATACAGTATGAGCTATGAAAGTGCCAAGCATTTGTTGTACCAATTGTTATACAACATAAATCAAGATTAGTCATTTAACAAGCAAAGTATTAAAGAGTGAACAAGATAACAAATATAAAACATGTTAGTATTAAACATTAAAGTCCATATTAAGTTTAGACCATACTTATTCTTACACCATTAGTGTAACCTTTTCACCTTGACATAATTAACTTAGCTAGACATAATGGAAGAAAGAAAAATGGATAAACAAAATAAGAACATAAAAGTTAACTAAGGAAAGAAAAGGAAATGAAAGACATAAACTTGATATTAATGAAGACAAAGCATAAAGAATACAAAGAGAGAAAACAAGAGCATGATCTTGATCTGGACACCAAGATGCCTAAATGCATGGCAAATGCCTCCTTTTATAGGCCAAAATTGGGAACTATTGATTTGATGACTAATTGATGAGTAGATGGCCAACCCTTGACTTGGTGACAATCCTTATCTTCTCTTGTCTGCCCAAAACGTCATTGATGACGTCAAAATTAGAGCCACTTGAAAACATGAAAGTTCTAGGCAATTGTCTCAGCTTTCTTGTGTAAAAAATTCAGCTCATTTCGACTTCTAGAACTCAAGATATGGCCAAAATACTGAACAGTGCTCGAGCTGCAGGACAGATTTGGGCTTCTTTGTTGTTGCAATAATTTGGACTTGAAAATGGCCTTTTTAGATCTTGGCTCCTATGAAAGTTGTAGGCCTATGTCTTACAATCAATCCTTTGCAAGTAGATGATCGCACCGACATCTCTTTTCTAAGCTTGATCATCTCTTTGCATTTGCAATTGAAGTTCTTAAAGTCATCAATCAATCCTTTCATTTATGTGATAG
>SRLM01001465.1:98809-116880 GCA_015708895.1 Populus ilicifolia | reverse complement strand
ATACTTATTCTTACACCATTAGTGTAACCTTTTCACCTTGACATAATTAACTTAGCTAAACATAATGAAAGAAAGAAAAATAGATAAATAAATTAAGAACATAAATAAGATAAGAGTTAACAAAGGAAAGGAAAGGAAATGAAAGACATAAACTTGATATTAATGAAAACAAAGCATAAAGAATACAAAGAGAGAAAATAAGAGCATGATCTTGATCTGGACACCAAGATACCTAAATGCATGGCAAATGCCTCCTTTTATAGAGCAAAATTGGGAACTATTGATTTGATGACTAATTGATGAGTAGGTAGCCAACCCTTGACTTGGTGACAATCCTTATCTTCTCTTGTCTGCCCAAAACGTCATTGATGACGTCAAAATTAGAGCCACTTGAAAACATGAAAGTTCTAGGAAATTATCTCAGCTTTCTTGTGTAAAACATTCAGCTCATTTCAACTTCTAGAACTCTAGATATGGCCAAAATACTAAACAGTGCTCGGGCTAGAGGACAGATTCGGGCTTCTTTTTTGTTGCAATAATTTGGACTTGAAAATGACCTTTTCAGATCTTGGGCTCTATATGAAAGTTATAGGTTTATGTCTCACCTTTCCATCCATATAAAGTAGACCTAAATCTGAGATCTATAGCTCCAGATATGACCCGATTACCGAATAGTGTTTCAGTTTGGATCGCACCGACATCTCTTTTCTAAGCTTGATCATCTCTTTGCATTTGCAATTGAAGTTCTTAAAGTCATCAATCAATCCTTTCATTTATGTGATAGGCCTGCATTTAAAATGGACATTTACCACAAATTAAAGGTATCTTATATTATTAGATAGATTATTATAAAACATACTTTAGTTAAGGAGTTATTGATACTTTAAGTGCAAAATGATGATATAAAACCATGATAAAATGCACTTTTAAGTACTAATCAATTATCACTTAAGTCTGCTCATATACTTAATTAACATATATTCTTAAACCTTAATTTACACACACACACTTCAACATATGATTGTGGATTGCATATTGGATTATTATATTATTTATATTCTTTTGTTAAAGGTAACAACTAAGGGAAAGGGATAGTATATAATTAAAAAAAAAGAGAAAAAGAAAGAGAAAAAGAAAAAAAATGAATGATAATAATAAAAATGTAGATAAGTTTGGTTTCGTAGCCTCACTAACCTAAGCAATTAAGCCTGAAGAGGTGTTTTAACACCTAAGACCCTAAAGTCAACTGACTTGGGAGCTATTGGCTCAACGCTTGTTACATAGGTTGAGGAGAAAAGCTTAAGGGAATCAAACATTGTATTATCTACATATCAGTATCTGCGACCCGAGTTACTAAGCTCGTAGGGGTGTCTTAACACCTAGTGCCCTAAGACCAACTGGTTTAGGAGTCATTAGCTGAAAGCTCGTTACATGGGTTAAAGATGCATGGTGTTTTAAATTATATGTATATATATTAAAAAAAAGAGACAAAAATAATAATCCCAGCCCAAGGAAGTTAACCTTAAACATTAGAACACAAATTTTGTTTTCTTCCAAGAAAAGCCCTATAATTATGTGTTGATACATTGAGCATAAAAGAAAGGTTTTTGAATATCTTATTGAGAGGTATTGAGCAGGTATATAAATATAACAAGAGTTTGTTTATCTGGATAGAGTAATGGAAGTTAAATGATGAATACCTTACTTTATGGAATTTGCAAATTGTCTTTCTATTTTAACGCTTTGATTACTAGGGACTAGTAATAAGCTAGTTGGGGGGTGTGATTAGTACTCAAAAGTGCATTTTTATCATGGTTTTACATTATCATTTTGCACTTCAAGTATTAATAACTCCTTAACTAAAGTACGTTTTATAATAATCTATCTAATAATATAAGATACCTTTAATTTGTGGTAAATGTCCATTTTAAATGCAGGCCTATCACATAAATGAAAGGATTGATTGATGACTTTAAGAACTTTAATTGTACAGGCAAAGAGATGATCAAACTTAGAAAAGAGATGTCGGTGCAATCCAAACCGGAACACTGTTCGGTAATTGGGTCATATCTGGAGCTATAGATCTCAGATTTAGGTCTACTTTATATGGATGGAAAGGTGAGACATAAACCTACAACTTTCATATGGAACCCAAGATCTGAAAAGGTCATTTTCAAGTCCAAATTGTTGCAACAAAAAAGCAGCCCGAATCTGTCCTCTAGCCCGAGCACTGTTCAGTATTTTGGTCATATCTAGAGTTCTAGAAGTTGAAATGAGCTGAATGTTTTACATAAGAAAGCTGAGATAATTTCCTAGAACTTTCATGTTTTCAAGTGGCTCTAATTTTGACATCATCAATGACATTTTGGGCAGACAAGAGAAGATAAGGATTGTCACCAAGTCAAGGGTTGGCTACCTACTCATCAATTAGTCATCAAATCAATAGTTCCCAATTTTGCCTTATAAAAGGAGGCATTTGCCATGCATTTAGGTATCTTGGTGTCCAGATCAAGATCATGCTCTTATTTTCTCTCTTTGTATTCTTTATGCTTTGTTTTCATTAATATCAAGTTTATGTCTTTCATTTCCTTTCCTTTGCTTTGTTAACTCTTATCTTATTTATGTTCTTAATTTGTTTATCTATTTTTCTTTCTTTCATTATGTTTAGCTAAGTTAATTATGTCAAGGTGAAAAGGTTACACTAATGGTGTAAGAATAAGTATGGTATAAACTTAATATGGACTTTAATGTTTGATACTAACATGTTTTATATTTGTTATCTTGTTCACTCTTTAATACTTTGCTTGTTAAATGACTAATCTTGATTTATGTTGTATAACAATTGGTACAACAAATGCTTGGCACTTTCATAGCTCATAATGTATGGTATAATCGACACCTGAGCTATGAAAAGGAACTTGATTTGTTGTTAACATAAGTTATAATCATGAATACTTGATTAAATTTACAAGTAGTAGCATTAATTGAATAAGATGACTAATGTAATCATGTTAACAATCTATAATCTGATTGGAACCTCCTTTATGTGTGGTTTCCAATTGAACAATAAGAGTTCATACTATACTTGTTTGACATACCATTAGTGGAACCTCTAACCTTGACATTTGATATTATCATTGTTTAATCCTTACATTAATATTTCATCTCCAAGTTCTCATCAACATCATCATCTTCGTCTTCTTCTTCTTCTCTTTCTTTACTACTACTACTATTATTATTATTATTATTATTATTATTATTACTACTACTACTACTATTATTGTTGTTATTGTTGTTGTTATTTTGTTGTTATTTATAATTTGTACAATAGCCTCCCTATGATTCAACCCCGGTCTTGCTGGGTTATTTATTACTTCGACACTCCTGCACTTGGGAGAAGACATCAATCTTTTTGTCGTGTCATACTACTGCTACTACTACTACTAGTATTAATAGTATTATTATTACTACTATTATTGTTATTATTGTTGTTACTATTATTGTTGTTTATAATTTGTACAATTAACCTCCTTGTGGTTCGACCCTGGTCAAGTGCAGGAGTGTCGAAATAATAAATAACCCGGTCTTACCGGGTTATTTATTATTTAGACACTGCTGCACTTGGGAGAAAGACATTAATCTTTTAGTCGTATCACTTATCTTCTTGTCTAAATAAAACGTCATTAATAACGTTAGAGTTTGAACCAAATCTCCATATAAAAGTTGTAGAAAATTATCTCAACTTTCCATAAAAAAACAATTGAGATCATTTGGACTATTATAATTTAAGATATGGGTTGAATACTAAACAATGTCTAAGTTGCAGAATAGATTTGGACTTCTTCCTTATTGCTTTAATTTGGACTTGAAAATGACCTTTTTAAATCTTGGACTTCCATGAAAGTTGTAAGCCTATATCTTATCTTTTCATCCATATAAAGAAGACCTATATCTGTGATCGACAACTCCTAATATGACCCCATTATTGAACAGTGTTCCAATTTGGATAGAACCAGCTTCTCTTTTCTAAGTTTGACCATCCTTTTATCCCTTTAATTTTAGTACTTAAACTCATCAATCAATCCTTTCATTTATGTAATAGGTCTGTATTTAAAATGAACATTGACCACAAATTAAAGTTATCATATATTATTAGATATGTTATTATAAAACATGTTTTAGTTATGGATTATTGATTGTTTAGGTGCAAAAGAATGATATAAAATCTTGATAAAAATACACTTTTAAGTACTAATTAGAGCCTCTAACTAGATTATTATTAGTCTCTAGTGATCAAAGTGTTAAAATAGAAAAACAATTTACAAATTCCGCAAAGATAGGTATTCATTATTCAACTTCCATTAATCTATTCAGATAAACAAACTCTTATTAAATTTATATATTTGCTTAATTCCTCTTAAATAAGATATTAGTAAACCTTTTTTTTGTACTTAATATATCAACACATAGTTATGGGGCTTTACTTAAAAAAAAACAAAATTTTTACTCTAATATTTAAGGTTAACTTCTTTGAGTTACAATTATATTTTTCTTTTCTTTTTTAATATATATACATATAACTTAAAACATAATGCATCTTTAACCCATCTAATGAGCTTTCAGTTAATAACTCCCATACTAGTTGTTCTTAGGCATCGAGTGTTGAGATACTCCTTCAAGCTTAATAACTCAGGTTATAAATATTGTTATATAGATAGTGCAATGTTTGATTTCTTTAAGCTTTTCTCCTCAATCCATGTAACAAGTGTTGGGCTAATAGCTCCCAAGTCAGTTGACTTTAGGGTATTAGGTGTTAAAACATCCATTTGGGCTTAATTGCTTAGGTTAAGGAGGCTACGAAACCAAACTTATATATGTTTTTATTATCATCATTTTTTTTACAATTTATATACTATTCATTTCCCTTAGTTATTACCTTTAACAAAAGTATATAAATAATGTAATAATCCAATGTGCAACCCACAATTATATGTTAAAGTATGTATATGAAAATGAAGATTTAAGAATACTTGTTAAATGAGTATACGACCAAAATCAATTAATAATAATACAAGACTTTGTAAACCTTGACATTTCAAGAAGTATTCTAATAGACCTTGTTATGAATATTGCAAATAATTGTTGAAAAATATTTACCAAGCTACATCTCAAGAGTTAATAAAATTCCTTCTTACTCTACCATCTTAGTAATAACAGTTTTGTAAATGGTTTATGAAATAGAAAACATGGTTAGGATTTTTTTTTTAATATCAACTACTACCCTCTCAACTTAACTAAAATGAGACATTGTCCTTAATGTCCTATGGTAGAAAAATGAGTATAGAAGACATCACTTAAAATGTCAAACACTCACAAACCTGAAAACACTAAACAAATATAAAAAACCAGAAAATAAAATAATATACTATTAAGAAAACCAAGAGACAAAAGGATTTACAAACGAAAGCTGAAATCCAATGTAAGCTTTTATGGCTTTCCTTAGTTGATCAATTTATGCAACTTGATTAGTACTTAAAAGTGCATTTTTATCAAGGTTTTATATCATCATTTTGCACTCAAAGTATCAATAACTCCTTAACTAAAGCATGTTTTATAATAATATATCTAATAATATAAGATACCTTTAATTTATGGTAAATGTTCATTTTAAATGCAAGCCTATCATATAAATGAAAGTATTGATTGATGAATTTAAGAACTGAAATTGATAAGACAAAGAGATGGCCAAACTTACAAAAGAGATGTTGGTGCAATCCAAACCAGAACACTGTTTAGTAATTGGGTTATATCTGGAGCTGTAGATCTCAGATTTAGGTCTACTTTATATGGATGGAAAGGTAAGATATAGGCCTACAACTTTCTTAGAAGCCCAACATCTAAAAAGATCATTTTCAAGTCCAAATTGTAGCAACAACAAAGAAGTCTAAATTTATCTTCCAGCCCAAGCACTATTTAGTGTTCGGCCCATATTTGGAGTTCTAGAAGTCTAAATGATCTAAATTACTTACACAAGAAAGCTAAGATGATTTCATACAACTTTCATGTTTCGAGTGGCTCCAATTTTGATGTTATCAATGACGTTTTCAGAAGGCAAGAGAAGATAAGGATTATAACCATTTCAAGAATTGGCCACCTACTTATCAATTAGTCATCAAATCAATAGTTCCCAATTTTGGCCTATAAAAGGAGGCATTTTCCATGCATTTATGCATCTTGGTTTCTAGATCAAGATCCTGCTCTTGCTTTCTCTCTTTGTATTTTTTGTAATGTTTATGCTTTGCCTTCGTTAATATCAAGTTTATGCCTTTCATTTACTTAGCTAACTTTTATCTTATTTATGTTCTTATTTTGTTTATTTATTTTTCTTTCTTTTATTATGTCTATATAAGTTTATTATGTCATGGTGAAAAGGTTACACTAATGGTGTATGAATAAATATAGTGTAAACTTAATATGGATTTTAATATTTGATACTAACATGTTTTGTATTTGTTATCTTGTTCACTCTTTAATACTTTACTTGTTAAATAACTAATCTTGATTTATGTTGTATAACACTTCGTACAACAAATGCTTGGCACTTTTATAGCCCATACTATATGCTATAACTGATACCTGAGCTATAAAAGGAACTTGATTTGTTGTTAATATAAGTTATAATCGTGAATGCTTGACGAGATTTACAAGTATTAGCATTAATCGAATAAGATGACTAATGTAATCATGTTAACAATCTATAATCTGGTTAGAACCTCCTTTGTCTGTGGTTTCCAATTGAATAATAAGAGTTTATACTATACTTGTTTGACATACCATTAGTGGATCCTCTAACCTTAACATTTGTTATTATCATTGTTTAATCCTTACATTAATATTCCATCTCAAAGTTCTCATCATCATCATCATCTTCTTCTTCTTTTTCTTCTTCTCCTTCTTTTTCTTTATTATTATTATTGTTGTTGTTGTTGTTGTTATTGTTGTTATCACTACTACTACTACTACTAGTATTATTGTTGTTGTTGTTGTTGTTGTTATATTATTGTTATTTATAATTTATACAATTAATCTCTCTGTGGTTTGACCCCGGTCTTGGAAGATTATTTATTACTTGGACACTCCTGCACTTGGGAGAAGACATCAATCTTTTAGTCGTGTCAAGTTTTGACACTATTGCCGGGGAGGTAAGTTTTTGTATAAATTATAGTAGTTATTTTATTTTCTCTTTTCACTTTTCTTATATATAACTTTGTTTCTTTTCTCCTGTTTCGTCTTCTTTTGTTTTCTTATTCCTTTTATTTTATTCCTACATCTGCACAAGAGTGTGGTCATGTACATCAAGTGGTAAACTCTGTAAGGTATCCTCATTAATTTCAAAAAATATAGCCGAAGAAGATAATCAATCATTTCATAATGAGAATAATGAGAATAACCGTGTTAGGACACTTAGAGACCATATGAATCCTATAGGAATAAGTGCACCATCATGGATAGTTTTTCCTCTTGATGCATCCCATTTTAATTTTCAGCAAGACATTATTCAACTTTTACCTTTTTTTCATGGCTTAGATTTAGAAAATCCATACTTGTATTTAAGGGAATTTGAGGAGGCTTGTAACACATATAATGATTCAAATTGTAGCATGAACACTATCAGATTAAAGCTTTTTTCTTTTTTATTAAAAGATAAAGCTAAAATATAGGTATAAAATTTGAAACCTGGATCCACTCGTGCTTGGGATGAAATACAACAACAGTTTTTAAAGAAGTTTTTCCCATCTCATTAAACAAACTCTTTCAAAAGATAAATCACCACTTTCACTTAAAAACCACAAGAAACATTTTACCAATGTTAGGATAGGTATCGAGACTTGGTTAACAACTAGACATTGGTTTCACATTTTTATGAAGGGTTAACAACTAGAGATAGACAAATGTTTGAATTGATGTGCAATGGAACTTTTAAAGATAAAGACCCTAATGAAGTAATGGAGTACTTAGACTTGTTAGTTGAAATGCTCAAAATTGGGACACTAAGGGTACTTATGAGGCACCGTGGATTTTATTGTCTTGGACACACAACCTGTTGAAGTATGTAATTCATTTCTTGTTATTTTAGGATGTTCGTTTCTTGCAACTTCTAATGCATTAATTAATTGTATGAATGGACTGATGAAGCTATCATTTGAAAACATGACATTGGAGATGAATATTTTCAACATTTGCAAGCAACATAGAGATGATAATGATTTACAAGAAGTGGACTTTACTGAAAAATTAATTCATGATCAATTTCCAACCATTTCCACTGAAATTGAGATTGATAAATCTAATGATTTGCAAATAATTTATTTTCAGGAAGAATCAAAGACAAGTAATTGAAGGCCATAAATTAAGGAATTGCCACCATGATCAATTAAGTCCATATCTTCATGTGTTCAACCACTCAAACCTAATTTGAAGTCGTTGCCATCCAATCTCAAATACTCATTTTTGGGAGAAAATGAAACTTTTCTAATAATAATCTCTTCTAAACTCAATGCACATCAAGAAGGTAAGTTATTACAAACTCTGAAAATACACAAAAATACATTAGGATGGACCATAACTAACGTAAAAGGAATTAGTCCTTTAATTTGTACACACAAAATTTATTTGGAGAAAAATGCTAAACCCTCTAGGGAAATGCAACGAAGGCTAAATCCTAATATAAAAGAAGTAGTGAAAAATGAAGTCATTAAGCTTCTAGATAATGAAATCATTTATCCTATTTCTGACAACAAATGGGTAAGTCCTATCCAAGTTGTACCTAAGAAGTCTGAAGTCACTGTGATAACTTATGAGAACAATGAGTTAATTCCCATTAGAACTGTTAGTGGTTGGCGCATGTGCATTGACTATAGAAAACTTAATTCAATGACTAGAAAAGATCATTTTCCTTTACCTTTTATAGATCAAATCCTAGAAAGAGTTGCAGGTCATGAATTTTATTGTTTCCTAGATGGCTATTCGGGTTACAACCAAATTGAAATTGCATTGGAAGATCAAAAGAAGACTACTTTGACATGTCCATTTGGTACTTTTGCATATCAAATGATGCCTTTTGGATTATGTAATGCACCAACCACGTTTCAAAGATGCATGCTTAGTATATTTAGTGATATGATTGAATATTTTCTTAAGATTTTTATGGATGATTTTTCTATTTTTGGTGATTCATTTAATGATTGTTTGATTAACTTACAAAAGGTTTTGACTAGGTGTGAAGAGAAGAATCTTGTGCTGAATTGGGAAAAATGTCACTTTATGCTAACAAATGACATTGTACTTGGTCATATTATTTCATCAAAAGGAATTGAGGTTGATAAATCCAAAATCGAGTTAATTACAAACTTGCCAACATCAAAATCTATTAAAGATGTTAGATCATTCTTAGGACATGCTGGTTTTTATAGAAGGTTCATCAAAGATTTTAGCGTAATATCTAAGCCCTTAAGTAACCTTCTANAGATTGATGTCTTCTCCTAAGTGCAGGAGTGTCGAAGTAATAAATAACTCGGCAAGACCGGGGTCGAACCACAAGGAGGTTATTGTACAAATTATAAACAACAATTATAAACAACAACAATAATAATAACAACAACAACAACAACAATAATAATAATAATAATAATAATAATAAGATGATGATGATGATGATGAGAACTTGGAGATAGAATATTAAAGTAAAGATTAAACAATGATAATAACAAATTTCATGGTTGGAGGTTCCACTAATGGTATGTCAAACAAGTATAGTATAAACTCTTATTGTTCAATTGGAATCCACACATAAAGGACGTTCCAATCAGATTATAGATTGTTAACATGATTACATTAGTCATCTTATTCAATTAATGCTAATACTTGTAAATTTCGTCAAGCATTCATGATTATAACTTATGTTAACAACAAATCAAGTTCCTTTCATAGCTCAGGTGTCGGTTATACCATACAGTATGGGCTATGAAAGTGCCAAGCATTTGTTGTACCAATTGTTATACAACATAAATCAAGATTAATCATTTAACAAGCAAAGTATTAAAGAGTGAACAAGATAACAAATATAAAACATGTTAGTATTAAACATTAAAGTCCATATTAAGTTTATACCATACTTATTCTTACACCATTAGTGTAACCTTTTCACCTTGACATAATTAACTTAGCTAGACATAATGAAAGAAAGAAAAATAGATAAACAAAATAAGAACATAAAAGTTAACTAAGTAAAGGAAAAGAAATGAAAGGTATAAACATAATATTAATGGAAGCAAAGCATAAACATTACAAAAAATACAAAGAGAGAAAGGAAGAGCATGATCTTGATCTGGACACCAAGATGCCTAAATGCATGGCAAATGCCTCCTTTTATAGGCCAAAATTGGGAACTATTGATTTGATGACTAATTGATGAGTAGATGGCCAACCCTTGACTTGGTGACAATCCTTATCTTCTCTTGTCTGCCCAAAACGTCATTGATGACGTCAAAATTAGAGCCACTTGAAAACATGAAAGTTCTAGGCAATTGTCTCAGCTTTCTTGTGTAAAACATTCAGCTCATTTCGACTTCTAGAACTCCAGATATGGCCAAAATACTGAACAGTGCTCGGGCTGGAGGACAGATTCGGGCTTCTTTGTTGTTGCAATAATTTGGACTTGAAAATGGCCTTTTTAGATCTTGGGCTCCATATGAAAGTTGTAGGCCTATGTCTTACCTTTCCATCCATATAAAGTAGACCTAAATCTGAGATCTATAGCTCCAGATATGACCCAATTACCGAACAGTGTTCCGGTTTGGATTGCACCGACATCTCTTTTCTAAGTTTGATCATCTCTTTGCCTTTGCAATTGAAGTTCTTAAAGTCATCAATCAATCCTTTCATTTATGTGATAGGCCTGCATTTAAAATGGACATTTACCACAAATTAAAGGTATCTTATATTATTAGATAGATTATTATAAAACGTACTTTAGTTAAGGAGTTATTGATACTTTAAGTGCAAAATGATGATATAAAACCATGATAAAAATGCACTTTTGAGTACTAATGAGTAACCTTCTAAAAAAGGATACTATTTTTAAATGGATTGAACATTGTGAAGAAGCCTTTGTTAAATTTAGAAACTTGCTTACTTGTGCTCTTGTCATTTAACCTCCCGATTGATCATTATCTTTTGAAATAATTTGTGATGCTAGTGATTATGTCATAGGTGCTCTCTTGGGACAAAAAAAAGATAAGAAACCTTATGTGATTTACTATGCAACTAAAACTTTAAATAGTGCTAAAATGAATTATACCACCACTGAAAAATAATTACTTGCAGTAGTATTTGCATGTGAAAAATTCACGTCTTAATTGTTGGCTCACCTATTGTTGTTTTTAGTTAACATGCAGCATTGAAATATCTTCTTTCTAAGAAAGATTCTAAGGCTAGATTGATGCGGTGGATTTTGTTACTTCAAGAATTTGATATCACAATCAAAGATAAGAAAGGCAACAAAAATGTTGTTGTGGATCACTTGTCAAGATTGACAACATATTTGAAAACTGACATCACACTAATTTATGACTACTTTCTTGATGAATCTTTACTTTCCATCTCTACAATGCCTTGGTTTGCTGATATTGTTAATTTTCTTATTTTAGAACAATTGCCAGCTCATTAGAGTACCCAAGATAAAAGAAAGTTCGTGAACGAAGTGAAGAACTTTTATTGGGATGACCCTTATTTATTCAAATACTGTCATAATCAAATATTTCGAAGATGCATTCCTAATAACGAGATAAGTGGTGTCATTAAATTTTATTATTTTGAGACATATAGGGGCTATTTCTCATTAAGAAAGACAACTACAAAAATTTTACAAAGTAGATTTTACTGGCCCACCATGTTCAAGGACTCACATGCATTCTGTAAGACTTGTGAGAATTGTCAAAAGTTGGGATCTATTTCAAAACATCACATGATGCTTTTAAATTCTATTCTTATCATTGAGATCTTTGACTATTGAGGTATAGATTTCATAGGTCCATTTCCTCCATCTTTTGGTTTGTTGTACATATTAGTCGTAGTAGATTATGTTTCAAAATAGATAGAGGCAATTCCAAGTCAAAACAATGATCACAAAATAGTGATAAAGTTTTTAAAAGAAAATATTTTGACTCGATTTAGAGTCCCTTGAGCCATAATAAGTGATGGTGGAACATATTTTTACAACAAGTCATTTGAGTCTTTAATGAAGAAATATGGAATTACACACAAAGTTGCCACCCCTTATCACCCTCAAACAAGTGGATAAGTAAAGCTTGCTAATAGGGAGATCAAACACATTTTGGAGAAAACAGTGAACCATAATAGGAAAGATTGGTTTTTAAGACTTAATGACGCATTTTAGGTTTATCGAACTGCTTATAAAACATCATTAGGTATGTCACCTTATAGACTAGTCTATGGAAAACCTTGTCACTTGCCTGTGAAACTTGAACATAAAGCTTATTGGGCTATTAAAGCTTTCAATTCAAATATGGATGATGCTAGTTAACTGTGAAAATTTCAAATAAATAAGCTTGAGAAAATAAGAAATGATGCATATGAAAATTCAAGAATTCATAAAGCAAGAATCAAAGAGTTTCATGACAAGAATATTCTCAAAGAAACATTTAATGTTGGTCAAAAAGTCTTGCTTTATAATTCTCGACTACATTTATTTCTTAGAAAAATAAGATCAAGATGGAGCGGTCCTTTTATTGTGAAACATGTGTATCCATATGGGGCTTGTACTATTGAAAATCTAAAGAATGACAATGTTTTAAAGGTAAATGGACATCGTTTGAAGGTTTATTTTGATAATTTTTTAGTTGAAAATAAATCTATTGAATTGGGTGATCCTATAAAGATTGATTTTTTCTGTGTTTTTTTTAGTGATTTTTTGCTATTTTCTCTTATCCCGGTCAAATGGTGGACAACGGTACTCCGCGACTTAAGTCGGTACTTTCAATTTCCCATAATAACTGATATCTGTGTATGTATTTGTGCAATTCTTTGAATCTCTCTTCTAATTCTCATTTAAAAATGGACACTAATGTTGAAAAATTAAAAAATATTTTCCCGCACTACCTTAGAATGCAATTACAAAAATTTATCGTGCTAAATGGGCAAGATTGAGGTTGTTAATGAATCATGAAATTTCTAAAGATATTCGCTGGTTAATTGAAGCAAAGGTGGGATTATCAAGTAAGTCCTCTAATTCCTTCATTTCACACATGTTTAGAATAGGTAAAAGCACCTTTGTAAAGAAACGTCGTGCAAAACAACTGAAAGTCTGTCATCAATGTGCCAGATGGACTTGTAATGCACAATGTCATTCTTTAGGAATGATATCTATAAACCGTGAAGATAAAATACAATTTATTAAGGATGGTTTGAGTAAGGAGTCTTTAGATAATCTCTATTGACTCTTGAGCCGCATCCTAATGGAGATGTGCATCGTGCAATTCATGATTTATGACCACTATTTCATAAAGAACATACTCAACTTTGTCTTGGGAATCTGACTAAAAAAGACCTTATTTGCCAGTTTTTAGGAAAACTGGATGGGAAGCCTATCCCCGACCCATAGAGGGCGTTTAAGCCATTCTTGGACATAAAACCAATGGAAGATGTGAGCCACAATCACAACTACCTGTACATACACATGCTTTTTCAAAAGTAAATAAATAAATAGTGCATGTGAGACTTCAGTTGACCTACATATAGATGGTATGATTGCCTTTTTAATTTCTAATCTATAAAATCCTTTCTTCCTTCCTTTCATTTCTACTCAACCTATACATTCAACAAATACAAAAGTACGTAGAAATGGCAAGTTCCTTAAGTCATCATATAAGAAATATTTGTGTTTTTGGTGGATCTAGTCCTAGAAAAGAAAAGGAGTTTTTAGAATGAGCAAATCATCTTGGTCAGGTGCTAGCTGAGACAAAGATTCATTTAGTGTATGGGGGAGGTAGTCTTGCGTTAATGGGAGGTGTGTCAATAGCTATATTTTTAGGAGGTAGTCAAGTTTTTGGAGTTGTCCCCGAAGCTTTAGCACAAGAGGACATCATTGGAAAAAAACAATTGCAGAGGAACTTCAGGTCTCCACATTGTTGGCTCGAATGAATGCAATGTTTAACCATGTTGATGCCTTCATTGCTTTACCAGGTGGTCTAGGTATATTGGAAGAAATCTTTCATATTTCCTCTTGAGCCTAACTGCAAATTCACCATAAACCCATAGGTCTTTTAAATGTTAATGGTTATTATGATAAGTTGTTGTCTTTTCTTGATCATGCTGTGGAACAGGAATTTCTAACATCTTCTGCATGACAAATCATAATCTCTGTTGTTCCTGCTGAACAATTGATTGACCAACTACAATCTTTCATTCTTGTGATTGATCCCTTATGAGTCGTATAAATTAGTCATCTAAGAAAAGCTGTAAAAAGCTTAAATTAGATTTGAGCCTTCATTTGTGAATCATTATGTCTTTTGGTTTTATTATTGTGTTTTGTTGTTTTTTTATATTTTTTTTAGTGTGTTTTAGGTTTGTCAATGTTTGTTATTTCAGGTGATATCTTCTGACACGATGAAAAGGTTAATATCTTCTTCCAAGTGCAAGAGAGTCGAAGTAATAAATAATCCTGCAAGACTAAGGTCGAACTATAGGGAGGTTAACTGTTCAAATTATAGATAACAATAATACAACAACAAGAATAATAATAGTAAGAACAACAACAACAACAACAATGATAATAATAATAAGAACAACAACCATTGCACTAATAATAATAATAATAAAGAAAAAGAAGGAGAAAAGGAAGGAGAAGGAGAAGATGAGAACCTTGAGATAGAATATTAATGTAAGGATTAAACAATGATAATAACAAATGTCAAGGTTAGAAGATCCACTAATGATATGTCAAATAGGTACAATATAAACTCTTATTATTCAATTGAAAACCACACATAAAAGAGGTTCCAATCTGATTATATATTGTTAACATGATTACATTAGTCATCTTATTCGATTAAGATGTAAATCTCATCAAGCATTCATGATTATAACTTACATTAACAACAAATCAAATTCTTTTCATAGCTCAGGTGTTGGTTATATCATACAGTATGAACTATAAAAGTGCTAACCTTTGTACCAAGTGTTATCAATATAAATTGAGATTAGTCATTTAACAAGCAAAGTATTAAAGAGCGAACAAGATAACAAATACAAAACATGTTAGTATCAAACATTAAAGTCCATACTGAGTTTACATTATACTTATTCTCACACTATTAGTATAACCTTTTCACCTTAACATAATAAACTTAGTTAAACATAATAAAAGAAAGAAAAATACATAAACAAAATAAGATCATAAATAAGATAAAAGTTAACTAAGTAAATGAAATGAAATGAAAGGCATAAACTTGATATTAATGAAAGCAAAGCATAAACATTACAAAAAATACAAAGAGAGAAAGCAAGAGCATGATCTTAATCTGGAAACCATGATGCCTAATTACATGGCAAATGCCTCCTTTTATAGGCCAAAATTAGAAACTATTGATTTGATGACTAATTGATGAGTGGGTGATCAACTTTTGACTTGGTGACAATCTTTATCTTCTCTTGTTTGCCCAAAACGTTATTGATAACGTCAAAATTAGAGCCACTTGAAAACATGAAAGCTGTAGGAAATTGTCTCAGCTTTCTTATGTATAACATTTAGCTCATTTGGACTTCTAAAACTCCAGATATGGGCCAAACACTGAACAGTGCTCGAGCTGGAAGACAAATACAGACTTCTTTGTTTGTGCTATAATTTGGACTTGAAAATGGCCTTTTTAAATCTTAGGCTCCACATAAAAGTCATAGGCCTATGTCTTACCTTTCCATCCATATAAAGTAGACCTAAATTTGAGATCTACAACTCTAAATATGACTCAATTACCAAACAGTGTTCCGGTTTGGATTGCACTGACAACTTTTTTCTAAGTTTGGCCATCTTTTTGTCCTTTCAATTCAGTTCTTATATTCATCAATCAATCTTTTTATTTATGTGATAGGCCTGCATTTAAAATAAACATTTACTATAAATTAAAGGTATCTTATATTATTAGATACATTATTATAAAATATGCTTTAGTTAAGGAGTTATTGATATTCAAGTGCAAAATGATGGCTTAAAACCTTGATAAAAAATACACTTTTAAGTACTAATCACACCCCCCAACCAGCTTATTACTAGTCTCTAGTAATCAAAGTGTTAAAATAGAAAAACAATATATAAATTCCACAAAGCAAGGTATTCATTATTTAACTTCCATTAATCTATCCAGATAAACAAACTCTCATTAAATTTATATATCTGCTCAATAAATCTTAACAAGATATTAATAAACCTTTTTTTATGATCAATATATCAACACATAATTATGGAACTTTTCTTGGAAGAAAATAAAATTTTTGTTCTAATATTTAAGGTTAACTTCCTTGGGTTAGGATTATTTTTTTTTCTTTTTTTATTTATTTTTTTAATATATATACATATAACTTAAAACATCATGCATCTTTAACTCATATAACAAGTTTTCCAATGATTAAACATTGCATTCATTCGAGTCGACATTGTGGAGACCTGAAGTTCCTCTCCAATTGTTTTTCCAATGATGTCCCCTTGTACCAAAGCTTCGGGGATAACCCCTAAAACTTGACTACCTCCTAAAAATGCAGCTATTGACACACCTCCCATTAACCCAAGACTACCTCCCCCATACACTAAATGAATCTTTCTCTCAGCTAGCACTTGACCAAGATGATTTGTTGATTCTAAAAACTCCTTTTCTTTCCCAAAACTAGATCCACCGAAAACACAAATATTTCTTATATGATGACCTGAGAAACTTGTTATTTCTACACACTTCTATATTTGTTGAATGTATGGGTTGAGTAGAAATGAAAGAAAGGAAGAGAGGATTTTATGTATGAGATATTAAAAGGGCAATCATACCACCTATGTATAGGTCAATTGGAGTCTCACACACTCTTTCTCTTTATTTATTTATTTATTTATTTTTGAAAAAGCATGTGTATGTATAGGTAGTTGTGTTGTGGCTCACATCTTCCCTTAGTTTTACATCCAAGAACAGCTTAAACACCCTCTATGGGTCGGAGATAGTTTTCTCATCTAGTTTTCTTAAAAACTACTAAACAAGGTTTTTTTTAGTCAGATTCTCAAGACTAAGTCAAGCATGTTCTTTATGAAAATGGGTTCATAAGTCATGAATTCCATAATGCTTATCTCGACTATGATGAGACTTAAAAGTCAATAGAAGATTATCTAAAAACTTTATGTTTTGAAATAAATCCCACCTTTTGATAATTTTCACAAGTTTTACGAGATGTAAATGGTTCCTTGAATATGATGGGCCAGTAAAATCCATTTTGTAAGATTTTTACAATCATTTTTTTTAAAGAGAAATGATCCCCACGTGCCTTAGAGTGACAAAATTTAATGAAATTACTTACCTCATTGTCAAGTGATTGTGCATCAAAAGTATCATTAAATCTCTTATTTTACATATGTATTTATTGTTTTTATTTGGTCTTTTTATAATAATTGATGTGCTTTTTAGTAATGAAGTTTGTTTTAATGTTTGGATAGGTTTTTGGAGCTTAAATGAATTAATTCAGGAAATTCAACATTGGAATTCAGAACAAAGAATTGAAGAGACATTTAGTTGAAGATTGAAGCAAATCTTGGTTCAAATAAGTTCTCCAAATTTGTCCCAAAAATCAATTCTATTCCAATTCTAGAAAAGAATATCATATGATCTATTTCAAGCCCAAACTTGCCTTATGTTGTGTGCAAACTTCAACCATTAAACATTTAAGGTTTCAATGTCAATCTTAGCCCAAATAATAGGTATATTTTGTATACTTATTTGATGCTTAAATTCAGCTCCAAATCA